>OY769904.1:6409783-6637283 GCA_963669185.1 Dyspetes luteomarginatus
GGAAATGCGATAAGTTGTGATCCACTTTACTGGCAGCTGGTAAGCTAGGGATCTACTTTGCCGACCACATGATCCCTGTACCTATTATACTGGCAGTCGGTAATGTAGAGCATAGTCAATTTTTGAAGTCAACTTAACTTTGTTGCCGGCTAACAACATAACCAACGCGTGTGTCGGCTGTCTGCCTGCGTCTATGTGTCTGTGTCTGTGGCTATGTTTCTGGGTCTATGTGTCTGTGTCTATGTGTCTATGTGTCTATGTGTCTGTGTTTATGTGTCTGTGTCTATGTGTCTATGTGTCTGTGCCTATGTGTCTGTGTCTATGTGTCTGTGTCTATGTGTCTGTGTCTATGTGTCTGTGTCTATGTGTCTGTGTCTATGTGTCTGTGGCTATGTGTCTGTGTCTATGTGTCTGTGTCTATGTGTCTGTGCCTATGTGTCTGTGTCTATGTGTCTGTGTCTATGTGTCTCTGTCTATGTGTCTGTGTCTGTGTCTATGTGGCTATGTGTCTATGGGTGTATGTGTCTATGGGTCTATGTGTCTGTGTCTATGTGTCTGTGTCTATGTGTCTGTGCCTATGTGTCTGTGCCTATGTGTCAGTGCCTATGTGTCTGTGTCTATGTGTCTGTGTCTATGTGCCTGTGCCTATGTGTCTATGTGGCTATGTGTCTATGGGTCTATGTGTCTATGGGTCTATGTGTTTGTCTGCTGTGTGTCTCTGTATATATACCTGTGTGTCTGCCTTCTGTGTTTGCGGCTGTGTGTAGGGATCTGCTTTGCCGCTGACATCCTCGCTCTGTACCCATTTAACTGACAGTCGGTAATGTAAGAACATACTCAATATTGAAAACTCCAGTCTACTTTGTTTGCAGTTGGTAACATGACCAACTGTTAGCAACAAACATGACAGAAATACGATGAGTTGTGAGCCGATGTACTGGCCGATGATAAGCTAAGGATCTGTTTTGCCAGCCGAATGATACCTATTTCAGTGGCAGTCAACAATGTAGAACATAGTCAATTTTTAAAACTAGTCTACTTTGATGTCAGTTGGGATTCCACATAGAGCCGATTCAGCCGGGCGGATCTACTTTTCTGTTGGTCGGTAATATAATCAGCAGCTGGCAACAAAGGTGACAGATATTATGGACGGCAACGCGCTTTACTGGCAGTCATTGAGCTATGGATCTGCTTCATTGACTTCGGGGAGTGGCTTCGTCCCTGTTGTACTGGCAGTCGGTAGTGTAGATTATAAGCAATTTAACTTTTTCTCGGCTAAATTATATAGCTTCGTGGAAGCAATTATTTTTGAGAGATTTCTTCAAAAATCGGTATAGAATCGTAAATATTAGTGACGTATTTTTTTCATTTTTTTTTTGCGAAAAAAAAATTGGTTCCAAATAAGGAATAACGGCATATAAGGGTTAAAGAGGATAAAAAAATAAAACTTATTTTAAATCAATTCAGACAATTTTTCGTTTCATTTATAATACAAAATTTATTCATTTTAACATTACAATTCATATTATACGTATTACTATTATTAATTATTAGACATCAAGTTTGAAATAATTAATGTGCCTCGTATTATATATGCGTCGTAATTACAAACGAATTACATTTTGATTTATAGTCAACTAAACATAAAAAAGAAATCATGTATGTAAATCGACGAAGCATTATCTGTTTTGGTTGAAGCATAAGTATGCATTAGATTTCTGACAGCATATTTATGCGTTATTAGCACAAAGCTTACATCTTTGCCTGTCACATTCAACCTCTGGCCAAGGACCTAGTGCGTCAAGTCGCGCAGACAATTCTGGAGCTGGAGTTGTAGGTCGTCTTCTTTTATTGGTCTCAGTTCCATTTCTTTTAACCCTCCCCCGCATCGTACCTGTAGCGGAACGATAATTTCCGTCCTGTGCGTCATCTTTGCAATCGTCCTCACTGTCTGAGGAATTACTATCCACCGAATCTTCAGGTGGAAGTAGAACCGCCTTTATACTTGACTACTTTACTAACAGCCAGTAATGCGGATTAAACCAATCACTGATTCATATTTACTTTACTGGCCGTCGGTAAAACATATCGAGCCGCCGATTCAGCAATTACATATACTTTACTGGCAGCCGATAATACAGGTCAAGCTGGCTTAGCAAGTAGAATCCACTTTATTCGCGGTCAGTACTACAAATTGAACCACTGCAATAAGATTTTTGGATGCCTGGCGGCAAGCAGGTGTGTAATTTTCAACAGCATCTTTGTGTACAAGAAGGAGGTGATATACTTTATATCTCAATTTTTTCATTTAGAAGTTCTTTTACTAGTGCAAAAAGCCCTTTGCTATAGTCCCGCTAGAGCGAGAGGTTTGTTCATCAAGAGCATGCAGCACTGATATTTTATAATCCGTATATTGAGTATACCTAAGTACTTTTAGAAAAAAGTAAATTGAATCACTTATTGTCCCAAAATATCGTATATTTCGTACGTTCTTTCCAATATTATCTTTTCTGCAAATTTGAGGTACTTTTTCTGGTCTAACGGATAGAACAATTTGTTCACTGAATGTATATTGCAGAAGCACCTACAAAACAATTATGTATGGTGTGCATTGAATATTTTATAAATATGTATTTAGCTGATGAACAACTTGACATAAAGCTTGTGGTGGCTTCTGGGAAGTCAGAAACATAGTAAAGAAAGATAAAAGTCGAAGATCGCTAATGGTTTGTCTGTTCAAACGCCGATGACGTATAGTGCCATCTAGCGGTGGCGCGCGCCACACAGATGGTAACTTGTTGCGCGGGCCCCGTTCACTACTATGCCGACCTCATCGGAGTTCGCCAAAACCATTCACATGCTCTTAATAGTTTTCTTTAAATATTAAAAACAAATAGTGGCGTGAAGTAGTGCGATGATCACCTAGGACCGCTAAGGAATTATTGTCGCGATAAAGCTGACTTACCGGGCAAACAGGAAGAGAGGGGGTTTGACTATTTGAGGTTTTTGTTTTTGGAAAAATTCAAGTTCGCATGGAACACCGTGATCGTCAACAAAATTGGACGGCTAGGTTCCATGGTCCATGCCCGTACAAACTACAAACACTTTTGTAGAAGCTCAACCCAACCGAACAGCGTTCTTAGTTCATTGCAGAAAGTGCCATATAGCACAGAGGGCAGTACTGTACATAAAGTATTGAAGCTGTCTTTAGAATTGTAACTCATTGCGCAATTTCATAATTTGTCTTTCGAAGTTATATTTCTATACAGAATTTCACATGTCAATGGTTAATCATATTGACGTTGACTTCGTTGACACCTCGATCGTTGACATTTAATTCGTGAAAAGGGGTGGTTCCGACAGTGTCTGCTTCCTCTTGAATCGTACCTTGAATCATCACTTGTGCGCCAAGTTGCAAAATTTGGTAAAACAATGAAAAATATATCTTTATTGCACCTGCTGATAAGAATTATAAGTCAGTTTACCGTCCGTTTACTCACCTGACTCTGCCATATTTTCGTACGACAGAATGAGCATTATTTAGAAATTACAATTGTCTCCAGTATTAATACACAGATTAAATCACGCTGTAAATTTTTTCAGAATAACACATTTCTTATAATGAATACAATTTGATAAGCGAATTTATTTCCTGTGTCCATTACAACACTTTACACTGTTGTTCTAACCTATTGAAATGATGCAATTTCGACATTTGCGCACTTACATTTTCCTTATTTCCGGGAATCGAAAAAGTTTCTTCAATAAAAAATAAATATACTAATCGACAAAATTTGAGGAATTTTTTTAGTTTATCGGAACTCTGAACGTAATTTAAAAAATCCACTGGTAACATTTGGGGGTACAATAAACATCCAATAAAATGACTATAAATCCATTTTTGAAAAGTTGATATTAAAATCAGGACACTAATTGATTCAGATAGACAAAACCAGCTATTATTAAACATTAATTTATTCACGTTTCCTCCTGACTTGATACATCAAATCATAACTCATTAGCTCAAGGTTTGCTTGAGTTAAAGCTTGTACAGTAATTTTTTGAACATCTAAAAATTTGGACCTTTCTGCCACTTTTTTTAGTTTTGCTAAATCCAACATCCAATTTCCTTGCTCCAAGCTTTACTTGTGTGAAAACTTTCAGCCTGATTGATGTAAAATTGCACAATGTCTAACACCAAAATCTGATTGAGTTCAACCAATGAATTGATCTAATAATTATTTAGTTTCGTTATTCAATTAAATTAATCTAATTTATTTTGCTGATATGTAAAGCCTGCCGATTAAACAGGAATGATTTCTTAACTTTACTTATATAACAAATTTTCATCGTGTACACCATATAATGCAAACTTGAAACTGCAGATTTCTTCAGAGGATTCAATTCAAAATCAACGGCCTATAGTAGCGAGTCCCGAAAATCTACAGGAACACTATAATTGTTCGTTGCTCATAGCGAATTACAGCACTTTTTGAAATATACTCTAAATTGAGTTTTCCGAGGTCTAAAAAAAAAAAAAAAAATGTATGCTAACATAGAAAGCTTAATTTTTTAATTCACAATTACAAAGCTCCTGCAAAAAGAGGACAGGAAAGTTTTTTTAATTATTCGACTTATTACATACAGAATACGAACATGGATGCATTCGGTGACAATTTTACCAACGAGCCGGAAGTTGATCCAGTGGCGGAATTCGTGGCACGAGAGCAGGATCAATTGGCAGGATTGGAGGATGAGATTCCTCCTGTTGCTATGTCTGTTGCTGCAACCACAGCTACCATTGTAGAAGGTAACCTGTTGCTATTTATCCGTTTTTCACCATCCCTACTCAATGGGTAGCTAAATCACCTCCCTGCACTGGTTAATGAATTCAAGAAATCGGTCGGTATCGAGAGTTTTGAAACTATGAGTTTTAGAGAGGGTTAAGATTTCGAAATAAAAACAAATTGTCAGCAGATGTATTTATTTACTCTGTGTCCGCTCATAATTTGTTTTCCTTTGAAATTTCAACTTAACTTTAGTCAGAAGTATTTTTCCAAAGCTTTTATTACCAGTTTTTATATCGTGGTTCGTCGTTATGAAAAGTTCATAAGTACGAAAGAGATCGGT
The DNA here is from genome assembly GCA_963669185.1 of Dyspetes luteomarginatus. Lineage (NCBI taxonomy): Eukaryota > Metazoa > Arthropoda > Insecta > Hymenoptera > Ichneumonidae > Dyspetes > Dyspetes luteomarginatus. Next base: position 6,414,914 of record OY769904.1, read on the forward strand.
GCAATTTTTGAATCAGTCCCATTCACAAATTCCATGTCTAGTGATGTCGTAGTTTGTCTACAAAAGCGTATGTTTTTTGAACGATGCTCACCTTCCCTTAAAATATTGTTCTCAAGAACAATAGACCTGGTTTAACACGTTCACGATTATGAATATTATTCGTGGTTTAATGGTGCAATTGAAAAATTAATATGTTATGAACTAGTAGCTTAACTTATTAACCATTAAACATTATTCATTATTCATTTCAATGGATTAACTAAGAATCCTTCAACGAAGAGAACGAGCCAGAGAACAATAAAATTCGACCTCATGACGGATTTTTATTGAAAAAACTAAATGAAGATTTGCAATAATATTTCTATGTAAAGTGTTTCCAGTATGTTTCCATTTCAACCATATTTTCATCAGACCGAATAAATAATACTTCATGTAGGTTGCTCTTCCAGAATAGATAGACCACACAATCAGTTTGTAAAATTTAGTACTTCTTAGACATGATTACAGAGACAGTACATTCTTAAGACGATGCGTCATTCCTATGCAGTGACAACTTGCCTTCCTTACTTTCGTCGGAACTTGATATTTTGGACAAAAGCAAAATTGCTTTTCGTTCAGATTTAACAGACACATGAAAACCGATTTTTTTTTCCTCCGAAATATTAACGGTGTCGGAGAAAGTAGGGAAGACGATTTGTTACCATTGGTCGGATTGTCCTATCGCCTTAAGCATGCTTTATCTTTTGTTCTATCCAACGTTTTTTCCTTACTCGTAGATGATTTATCCGGTGCTTTTGGAAATATGAAAACTACCGGTGGCGATTCCGAGGGAAGTTTCGAGATGATCAATACCATTGATCAACCAAACGAGTCCTCACTGTCCGCAGCAGGTATGATTTTCAAATTTTAATATTATATATTCATTTAATGCAAGTTTTGCCTTTATGGATCGATTACATTACAGACACCGCACCTGCGATTACACAACTCCGCGAGGAACCCGAAAAGATTCGTAAATGGAGAGAAGACCAGATGGCCAGATTGGAACAGAAAGGTTTGCGCTAATTTCGTTGATCCAACCAGCACCTTTTTTTTTTTTAGATTTTAAATTTTGTTAAGAAATATTGCATCCACTTTTCCACTTGTATAACGTTATTTACTCTGTACTCTCGATAGACGCTGAAGAGGAGAAGAAGAAAGAGGAGTGGCGAGAGGCAGCGAAGAAAGAGCTGGAAGAATGGTACAAGCATCATGCTGAAACAACTAGCAAGACGAAAGCAACCAACAGGTAGCTTTACTATTAATAATCCGAATTTTTAAGTGTTTTTTCGTTTTTCTTCTTGCGCGCCTACGCCCGCTAACGTCACGCAATTAAGTTTTTTGAGTTTATTTTATCAATTCCCATATCAGGAGCGCGATTCTTCCCTCTGTTTTTATATATATGTAAATATATATATATACATATATATATATATATATTATTCTCATTCTGCTTCTTAGGGAATCGGCCAAGTAAGTTTTCAAAAATATTTTTCTCTATTAGCATGCTATACTGCACTGCGCACTCGAATCCAGCATTCTGAAAAAAGTTTCTTTCTCTACTGCACTCGATTGTGCCTTTGGCTCTGCGTTAACACATAAAACGTAAAGACGGAAGGTGACTCGAGAGAACGAGAGGAAAATATCGGTGAAATAATTCGCCGAAATGATTTGAAGCTTTTTTTCCAAAAAAGCTATTAAGTTAGCTACAACGCTGCACGCTATTTTAATGAGTGATACATTTTTTTCAAGTTTTATGGAGAATCTTTTAGAGAGTCAAGAAAGCCATTAGGTGCAACTTATAGTACAAGATGTGTTCTTAACGTATAAAACCATTAATAGAGAATTATTTGCAAATACTGCATATATATTCTGTGATTTGTACCAATTTCCGAAAAGGTATATTTTCGTTCAGTTTTTTTAAATGATTAATGCACAGCTTTGCTCAATTTTTTTACTTTTCAATCGTTTGTTTTGTTTATTGGAAAGTGCTTCCAATATCCAATTATTCTATGAAAAAAACTGAACCGACCGAGTAGATAGTAAATCACTATTATTTTCCCTATATGCTAAGAACACATAGTGTAATACGGGATGCTGTACGGACTCGACATTTATTACATAAAAATTACAATTTACTATAAAATTGTTTTTTCGCGTTTATGTTTTCATCGTTCAAACCGTTTTAAGGTGATATGAAACAGAATGGAGTCTGGCAGTCGTGTGAGAGCGATAGGTGATGATAAAGGAGCGAGAGAGAGAACATGATTTCCATCACCTTAAGGTAATATAGATTACGGTCTACATTGTTTTCTCTCGCTCCATCATGGCCGCCCATGGCAGTAATTCTCTCGCATGACTGCCCCCCCATTGGTATTGTGCATTACCTTAAGACGCCGTGCAAAAAAACTTGTTTTTCTCCCAGATGGCTGATTTTTCAGGCAAGAAAAGAGAACAAGGAAGTACGTCTGAGATTTCCATAGTTTACTGTTCTCGTTTTTTAGCCAAAAAGTCGCTCAACCGTTTGGGAGATAAGCAGGATGGGAAAATGCAACTACAGATTTAAAAAAAAAATGTGCACTTATTTAATTAGTGTGTAATGCTGCAGCTCCTTTAAAGACAGCTATTCATGCAAATGTGTAAAATCGCGTTATCGCTGCGACGTGTCTCTATTTTGTTTCATTGCTGCTTTCATCAAGCGTATACATACTTTGTTTGTGCAAAGCTACTTCGTGAGGCTCATTTGCTCTCGCTGTAGAGAGTTGTGTCATGCATGTAGTTAAAACAAACAAAAACATGTTAAACACAATCTGTTGATCGAAAAAAACATCGAATTTGAAAAAGATGGCGAATGGAAATTTGCGCAATGCGTTTTCATAATTTTCGAGCATTCATAAGGTGTTCTCTATGAGAAAATAGTATTCTCAATTTTAATTTCCTTATGGAGGGAACCTTTGGTTATGATTGAAAATTATAAAACATACTTGTAAATGCATTTTTACCTCAATAATTGGATATTTACGAAAATCATAGGGATCGCACCAATTTTACGAATAATCAAAAATTTCTCGAATTTCATAAAATCTGAATCCTTTGATCGATTCTCCCGAAACTCAATGTCATACAAGTCTATACCCTTGTCTATTTGTTCAGGTCGTTTTAGCTCGATATCTGAACATTTGCGAATGCAATTTTACGAATAATCAAAAATTTCTCAAATTTCATAAAATCTGAATCCTTTGATCGATTCTCCCGAAACTCAATGTCATACAAGTATGTACCCTTGTCTATTTGTTCAGGTCGTTTTAGCTCGATAACTGAACATTTGCGAAAGTTAAAGCATTCATGCTCGTTTTTCGAAAAATTAAAAAATCCCATAAAAAGTTGTATTCCTTTAGCAATTTTGGCAAAAATTACAGCCAACTATGATGGTTTTTGGCCCGACTAGTGTGCAAAATTTCAGCGAGATTGTTCAAAACCATTCTTGAGATACAGGCGTAACATATTTCAAGCTTATAAGCTTGCAAAATGTTACGGCTGTATCTCGAGAATGTGTACACACATACATTCCACACACGTACGCATAGACTCTTTTTTTAAATGTGATTTTTCAACTTGTTGGAACATTTCAAGAACTCTGCCATTAAAATCTGATTATTTTTCTCATGAAAACAAAGTTTCCTCTCATGAGGAAATAAAAAATAGATATTTGCAGTAATAGAGTATTAGCTTGAAGATTAAAAATTGCGCATGACTAAATGACACACGTACGAACGGATTAGAAAATTATTGACAACATTGACAATGACTGGCTATTGATGTTATGTTAGTTGTTCTGCACTTGGCATGCTTACGCATCTTGTATCACCGATTCGGTGTTATCAATAGGAATGCGGAGAAGCAATTCGTAGCCGAGGCAGACGAGGTGGAACCTGGCACCGAGTGGGAACGCATCTCCAAACTGTGCGACTTCAACCCAAAATCGGCCCGTACATCCAAAGACGTGTCTCGCATGCGTTCGATTATTCTTCAACTGAAGCAGACACCACCTGCCCCTATAAACGCCTGAACATCGTAACTATTGACATATACATATATTATATATACAATCACGGAAAAATTGTTAATATTGTATGTTAAACGTGCCAACGCAGTGCGTCAACATCCAAAATTATCGTTAATAGGATTTAAAGAGAAGGAAGATGATGAGGGATAAATGAAAATCATAAAAACTCAACTCAACCGATGTAATTTTTGTTCAATCAAATGTGTAATGTTATTGTGAATAAAGTTTAATGTGAAATTAGACATCTCATTGATGAACGATGAGATACATACATACATATATATATATATATATATATATTTTATATCACGACACTCCAATCGTGCCTTTATTATTATTTTTTTGTAAGTATATCTGTTTGGCACTGTTTAAGAGCATGCGTCAACAATGTGCGCCATCGCTGACTCTTGAATATCTTATCTCAGCATTAACACTAGCATGTAGTACAAGTTTTTACGAAAATATATATCAATCTCTTTAGAATGTAGTTTATAATACATATAACTTACATAGTTTCGCTGGCCTAACGCATAAATGTTTCAATAATAGCAGTCGCGTAAAAAAAGGAAAATGATTTAAAAAAAAAAAAAAAAGAAGAAAAAGAAAACATAATTAATGTGATAAGATAATGGACGTTGAGAATATGCTCCAATCATAAAGTGTGTCCGTATAGGATTTGTGTAGGACCAACTACAGGAGCTCATGAGCTCACGAGGAGCTCACGTTGAACGAGTCAAAATTTTGATATTCTCGGTTTTTCCGGAGTCATGAGCAGTCTGCGTTTCGTTGATGTAACAGTAGTGTTGAAACTGAAACATTTTTTTTGTTATACGTTAATTCCATTGAGTATTTTTGGAGTGCGGGAAATTACTAGTTGGAGCTTACTCAAAGTTCTCATTGTCAATGATAAGCTGCATCTCGTGTCGCCATCGATATATGTATGGATATACTTCTCGATTTATGGTTTCCGGAATGGCTTTGTAAACGGCGAAATCAATTTTTGATGGAGCAGATCTAAAAAAATTAGTAATGGAAAAATAAGTTAGGATTGCATATAATTTTAATGAAATGGTAGGATTGCAACGTTGCCTCGAGGAAAACATTGAAAATAAATGGTTTAACGAAAATTCAGAGTGCAAAGGACCTCGGTGAGCTGAAGTATTTTCTTTGCACTTGCTACAATTTTCACACAGGGTCTCAACAATTATTTTACTGGCCCAAGAGGCAACGTTGTGCTGACTCGTGTAATTTAGCCCTTTCCATACAAACATGGGTCTTTCGTGTCCGGTCGATTCAATTGATCTCCCCAATTATTGATTATTCTTCAATAATTATATGATACTAAACTTAATTTGTTTCCAATATGAAGCAAAGGCATTTATTCTACAAAGTTCAAAGTATATTCACAAATTTATCGGGATTTTTAGAACCACTTTTAATAGGGGAAAAAATCGTCAAACTCGAAAGACCCATGTTTGTATGGATCAGCTCCCGCTTTTCACATGGTATGGAAAGGGTTAATTCAGGCAATTTCGAGGTCCAAATCGAAATAATAATAATTCGCAAACCCTTCTATGAAAGTGCTGGTTCCTTCATCCGCCAAACACATATCCTCAACGCAATTGGACTCTGGCGAAGAGTTTATAGAGATCGGCATCGGTGATGATGGTGGCGTGTAAAATTCGTCATCTATGAAAAATTATAAGCCATAATCAAACTGGAGCATTTAATATTTTATCGGTGCAATGTGTTACAAAACGTACCCTCATCACTTTCACTATTATTTTCCGCAAGTTGCAAGCTCCAAGTTTCCAATTTAGCACACAGATTCCTCATATCGTCATTAATATCCTTTACTGGTGCAGAAACCAATGCGGTTGCCTAATCAGAAAAAAGTTGCATCAAGTGATAAATTTATTTAGCGGCATAAATTGTACCAATAACGAAGAAAAAGTTGTAAATTCAAACATGTAAATTGCTTTCTGACGATTTTTGCCTATTCAAAAATGTTCTATGAGTAAGCAGCTTTTTCAATGTTGGATCTCTAATAAATCAAAGCATTGTAAGTGTGCAAAAATCATGATAAAGGAATGTCCAACTTTCATTTTGCAATTATAATATTTATCCAAAAGTAATTTTTGGAGTATTTGGAATATTTTGAGCACTCAAACATGAACAATCTCGAGAAAAGAGATTACAAGCTTTTGATATAATTAAATGAAATCAAACCTTTATGCGACATGTAACCCTGAAACGATTTTCCAAAAATTTCTCTATTTGCAAGAGGCCTTCGCCGCATCGCAAATCCGCAAACTCGTTCAAGAATGGCCAAAACTCTTTCCATGAAACATGATACTCTTCCGCCAGTTCTCTGAAAATGGAATTAAATGGAAAATAATCGATGCGTATTCAAGATACGCAATAATAATTGAAAGGTGAAAATTTTCATTTTGTTGGTGGTAAAGTGAAAAATGTTACCTGCCTACGCGCTCGAGACCTTTCTCAGTATCATTAAGTCTCATGCCTGGATCCGATTGATGATTGACCAAACTGTTGAAGGAATCATTGAGCGAAGTGTCTCGTCGTTGGCTAAAATTCAGGTTCAGTCGGGGTGGCGTTTTCCACTTTCTGCGAAACTCGAGAGCTTGAGACTTCGTCATTGGTCCTGCGAAAGCTCGCACCTCAACACGTGGACTTATCGGATCAACCTTCAAGGGACACTGATATTCCCGAAAGAAAACAATTCACGATATGATGATAAATTTTTCGAGTAACAATCAAAATCAAAATCCTTCGATTTAAAAATTTGGCCATTGCTTTCTCAGTGTGAACACAAAGATTTGCGCTATGAGAAAGGATTTTTCTCCATTCTTTGGCTTTCCAAAATAAACTATGTGAATGTAGAAAAATAATGAGGAATCTATATGCAAATTTTTCATTTGCAGAATTTCTTTAAAAAACTTTATCTGAGCTCAATAATTCGAAGATATTAAAACTTGAAATTTCTCATAGACCACGGTGATAAAGTAATTTATACAAAAAAGAACATGTTGAATTCAAAATCACGACACGTTTTCTGATTCGTTGCATTATCAAAGTTCATGTCAACGATCCTTACACACAATAATTTATCAAATCTTCATTAGGTTTAGGGCATGGTATTAAACAAACTGGCGCCATGGGCGACGTTGAACGAGCGACACTAATAAAACATGTACCCTATAAAGTTGAGACAAATTAAAGTACGTTGGCACAAAAGTTTAGGAACTTTTGATAAAGCGACAGCAGCTAAACCGTACCATATTTTTGTTACACATGTGGAGGTGACGTATTTTATATTTCGATTTTTCTTCATGAAAGTCCCTTTGCTCTGACGAGAGTCTGAGTTTTTCATCAAAGGGTGCAGAACTAAAATTTTATAATACATATATTGAGAGTACCTAAGTGATTCGATTTACTTGTAAAAGATCGTCCCAAAGTATCGTGTATATCGAGTATTCTTTCTAATATCACCTTCTCTGCAGTTGGGGGGTGCTTTTCTGGCCTAAGGGGTGAAGGAATTTCTTTGCTGAATATATATTGCGAAAGCGCCCAAAAAGCACTTACATATGGTATGTGTTTTACTAATTATTTGTTTACACTTGTGGAACACCCACCTTCACAAGGGTGTTAGAAATACATGGCAAAAGGGTGTGAGGTAGATAATAAAATTTTCGAATTATTTATACCTGCAATCGACAAGTTCTCCCATCTAGACACAATCGACACTCAAAAAACACGTCAAGTGGACAGATTTTTATTTTCGTTCAAGAGTGTCTTTAGTCTTTATCGGAATAAACAGCGGTCATGAAAATATATCCGCGAAAATATAACCGATATGCTCAAATTTTATAAATGGCCCTCAATTTAAGCCAATTTTAGAAGTGATCATAAGTACGCTCCAAATGACGAAATGATCTAATGAGGTCACACCAAATGCGTGTAGTTTGCATGCCTCTTATACATGCATAACAGTCACGCTCCTCCACCAATAGCCACATCGTAAATTCTTACCTGTGGACTCGTCGGAGAAAATGGTTCACCGATAGTCGGCTGCAACGTATTGTCTTCCGATCTCCATACTGGCACATAGTACTGATCCTCAAGCAGCATGTGTATGTCCCTCTTTAAAGTTTCGTCCTCTTGGCATTTACGACTACATATTACCTGAAAAAAAAAAATGTATATACACATAATAACAATGACAAACGTTTGGAAAAAAACTGCAATTTTTTTTTCTCACCTCAGCTGGTGTTTTGTCATACTTGTTGCGCAGAGTTTTAATGCACTCTGTATACGAAACTAGCACCCTGACAATATCTTTCAATCCGTATTTAGCCGCAAAATGTAGTGGTGTCTCGTTGAGTCCCTTGTCGGGTGTATTCAAGTACAAATCCAAAAGTATTTGTGCACGATCAACGTAACTCTTGCGGTCTTCCTCGCCGTAAAGCAATCTCACAAAATCGGGATTCCCGACTGTATTCAAGATGAGCTCGCACATTTGTGATGTATTTATCTGTCCTTTAGATGCGACGATGTGTAGTGCATTGTAACGACAGCCTTCCTGTTGATGATCGCATAGATGATCAGAAAAAAAATTTGAACAAACTAAAGTGTAATATATAACTAATAAAAGTTTAATCGAAAATGCAGAAAAATTATGCAATAGAATTACCTGCAGTATAGCAGGAGTATCACCGCTACTAACGAGATATCTTGGATTTTCCCATACGGTGTTCTTAACTGCCTCCAAATCGCCATTTTCAATCAATTTTCTGAATGACACCAATTCCTGTGGTTTTGGACCCTTGAAGTTGCTCGATTTTTCCTCATTGTGTAATGTGATCTGAATTATGGGACACTTTTCTTTCTCACTGCCATTGCGTGCATAATCCTTGGCTTCCTCATGATTACCAAATGTCTTGAGACGTGCGCCCTTGTACTTTTTCATCACCTTGAGGGCTTCGAGTTTGTCCTGATAGACTCTCGGGGCTCCCTCTGAAATATTAATAAAACGTATCATTGTTAATATATAGCAATGACGAGGATTGATGACAAAACTCATCCGCAATCCAATCATGGGCACGCGTTTTTTTTTTTAATCAGAAATCGTAACCAAGGGTCAGTTTTACACCCAATTTTACGATAATTTATATTTATATTTATATTTATACTATTTTTGTGAAAGTCTCATGTGATTTGTTCGTTGTCTAATTTTTGAATGCGAGAAGTGCATTGAGAATCCTGATTAACTGATATTTAAGGTATGAATAATAAATTGTGAATTTTGAAAAATTATTATAATTTTTTAATGACTAACTGTGAACAATTACGTGTACCTTGTGCAATAATATTTTTAAGGCAACGTGAAACGTGAAAATGAGTTACCTAATCCAAATCTTTAATACAATTAATTTCAGTTCTAAACAAACATTTCTACAAATGATTAGCCATATTGCATAATTAATGTTGTAATTTTTGGTAGCATTAAATAATATATTTCATGTACACCTGATCCTAGATGCTATTTTTTAATACAAATTCCGTGATATTTTTGCACCTAAACGGGATCAAATGGTATATTTTAGTCATGCTTGATTCCAAATGCATTTTCATTCCACATTTCATTAAAAAAATGTAATGAATAATATTGCTAAATACTCAAGTCCAATAAATAAGGTAAAATTGAATTATCAATCGGTCAGGTGTTAAATTCACCGCACCCGACCATCCTTCACTTAATAAAAAGTCCACGTGTTGTTTTTTTAAATTTATTTTACAATACCTTCTGAACTGTCATCGGATTCGTCTGTTGGCACATAAACAGCATGATACATGCAATCCCCTTGTCCATTGTGATTCAAATTTACAGCCTCCGCAGTCGTTTCTCTGCTCGTAATTGGCTGCTCGTTCGAACTCATCTTATCATCTCGCCAATAACTCGCATAAAAATCATACGCTAAATCTACAAAGGATCTCCTTGACATGTGTCGACCAATATAACCTACAAAAATGGCAAAATGATTTTACTCGTGGTTTGCCACACAACCGTCATAATAAAGCGATTATCGCAACACTACACACACACACTACACTCACGTATTTATAGGTTTATTTGTCATTCAACACGTGCGTAGGCGTTATTAACGATACGTGTTTTTTTTTTTAAATCATCTCCGTGGTAATTAATTTTCGAACTGATAATTTTCCTACGTACCGATTTATTCACCTTCGTTGATATTATATATAGTTATTATCGTTTAATGTTTACGATGTACGCGATCTACCGCCTCAGTTACAGGAATCAACACACGACACACATCGTAAAACATTGTAGATACACGAATACACTGTGTTGTGTGAGTGTGACTGTGTGAGATTAGTCGGTTTATTGGCTCTGTATTCCGCGTAGCCGATTTCGCACACATTGAGAATATTTGTGCGCCACCTGCACGCATTGCTAAGCAATCACACATGAGACGTCAGTGAGAATGGATAAATAGATAGAATTGTCAGTTAAACAACCAATCGGTGGCTCGTTTCTCCCACTCCTTACTCTCGCGACTCATCGACAGACAATATTTTCGAACGAACAAACTGTCGCTGAATGTTGTTGGTCAAACAATGTACATTTTTGTTTTCGTTCCGATTTGTCGCATTTATCGTCGAACTTGTTTTTTTTTTCGCCTGTGGCCCTTGGAAATGTAAATAAAAAGCAACGTAACACAAGTTTAAAATTCATCAAGAAACCTACGTAACATGTGTCTCGTTGCGCATTCGAATTTCGAATGCTAAAAAGTGAGAGACGGAGAATAGACAACCGTAGTGGGCGGTGCGTTAACCACACCACTCAAATTCAACCAGTAGAAAAGCTGCGTGCAATCTACGCGGGTCGGACGTCACAGGGGCATTGTTGCTTGCTGCTACTTGTTTTTCTCATGATCGTGGTGATATACATTTTTGTTTCTTTTCATTTTTTTTTTCACTCAACGTTACCACCAAAACGCGCACGTTCCGCAAACGAGCGAGAAGATTACAGTTAGTCGTCAGTTGTCTGCCGAGTTGTCGAGTGGTAACTCGTGGAAAACAGCTGTTTTTTTTTCGTCGTAAGGAGTTCTGTGCCAAGTCAACAAGAAAGCGCGTGGCTTTGTATTCGTCTCTGTCACGCTGTTATTAACAGTCTCTCGTATGCAATTGCATACGAGTCAGAATGTAAAAACGTTCGAGCTGCAATTTACGTTGACCTGCGAAAGCTCATCAGACGTTAAATAAATATTTGGACATATTAAATTGATATTAAGGTAAATATTCATACCTCTATATATATATATATATATATATATAGACATAATATCGATCGAGGATTCTCAGTGTATATCAGCTGCAAAAATTGCAATACGTTTACAATTATCATTTATCTATATACTTGTTAACCATTTTGAATTTTGAAATTGAATTTGAAATCAATGACCTTGATATCCTTCGATATTCATTGAATTTGTGTAATTTTCATGTCTTTTGGATTGCAATATCGATCATGCCATTTTGAATTTCGAAATTTTTACTATCCAAAATAAGCGATTACGACAAAACTCCGAATTGCTAAAATTCAATAAAATCTTTTCTATTTATCTTTCCGATTAAAAAAATAATAATAATAACAACAAAAAATGTGATATGCCAACACTGCCATGTTGGATTTTGAAGTTTTGACTGAATTTGTAATTGGCAATCTCAATGACCTTGAGGTATCAATTTTTCATTAAAAATCGATCATTTGTTTATTTTTTTCAGACATATTAATCTCACAATGATGAATTGTTGCACAATTTAATATTTCTCAAGTGTGTTGAATTAAGTAATTAGAAGCTTGCAAAAATTTCATGAAAAATCGTCAACACATTTGGCTATAATCGTGGAACAAATAGAACAAGGCAAACACAATTAAATGGCAGATGGTTGAGTTGAAACAGAAATATTCAGTGTCAACGAGTTATTAACGATTGTCAATATTGGCCAATTGGTAATTTTACGAACTCGTACACTATCTAAGTACTAAAATCTATCTGTACGCTGATTAACTAAATAGCCCACACGTGATCTGTTTGCTTAGTTATGTCGTACGCAACATTCAGTTATTCATTCACATGTTACTCTGAATTTAATATACATTATTCAATTACAATAACTTATTTAAAATTTTTACGAGTGTTTACACTATATATTATACATATATATCTCAAACTAATCATTACTTCGTAATTAAATAAGCTAATCTCGATCATACATATATGAGTAATCACTCGATTGTCATTAAGTTTTTTATCAATGACAAATCATTAAATTGTGATTAATTTGAAATTTTATAAGTAATTACTAGATCGTAATCTACTTAATATTTATAATCAACTATAAGATTGTCGTTATCTTATATTTACAAATAATTCCTCTAATTATTGATTAGTTAATATTTACAACTAATTACTAGATTGCGTCAAGTTATAGCTACAAATTGTAAAGATCGTGAATAATTTACCGAATCGCATGTATCCGCACGTGATTCGTTCACCCCATTATTGTAATTCGAGATTGTAACAATTAACGAGAAATATACATATGTTTTTTTTCTTTTTCAGTGTGCACAATGAATTTGTCGTTTGCCGGCTGCGGCTTCCTCGGTATTTATCATGTTGGCGTAGCCGTGTGTTTCAAGAAATATGCACCACACTTGCTTTTGGATAAGATCAGCGGCGCATCGGCTGGAGCTATTGCAGCCTGCTGTCTCCTTTGTGACTTGCCCCTCGGTGAGTGAACTTCCCCTCTTTGTTTACATATTTGTAACCGATAGGCAATATCGTTTCTGCATTTTTTCCCGCTTTTTTTTCCCTCATTATTCTATGCAACAGAAGAATTGGATTACGCTCCTCGAAGCTCTTTATCTGGATCGGAACTCTCATCTCTCTTCACGGAACTATCTTCTCTCTTGTTGATTTTTTTTCTTTTTCGTCATTTATGAGCTCCCACGTGCGCGGTGTTTTTTTTTTGCAGGATTCTCGAGATCGAACAGCGAGTAACAAGTTGATTGAACAAATTCATTGCGCTGAGCCGCAACTAAATCTCTTTGTTGGTCAAGCAGAGTGCATTTTCGAGTTGCTCGTATTAAACGAACACGGAGATGCATTATCGAGTTTTGCTACTCCGTCTCTTGAAATTTCCGGGCTTGGAGCTCTTTGTTGATTTATCTTGTGCAAAAAAAAAAAAAGCAGAAAAGTAAAATGGAAATAGACTCGAATATCAACTTTGCGTTATTCAGGGATGGACGTTTTGTATTGACCAATTTCACAATTATCGCTGATACTAATAGCTCAACGTCGAGTTGGAGCAACGAGTGTAATGATATAATGTTGGGGCTATGATGAGGGAATCTGACCGCGTTTCGAGCAAACATAGAATTGATAAGTGGGTCAAGCTTAGAAAAGGCCAATTGGAAATGAATCATGTGCAAACAGCAACCAAGGACGTTTTTTTTTTTTTTTTTTCCTATTTCTCTCTTTCTCTCTCTCTCTACATTTTATTATCGGTCTCTGTACGTTTTGCTTACAAAAACACGAGTGCTTTTCGTTTGCCTCATTTTGTTAAATTAAACAGAGAAATCCTAGGTAAATATATAAATACATAATAACGTTATAATCTTGAGCTCTTGGCATAGAGAATTTTTGGTCAATGACCCATCTCGAATTGATAACAGAGGCCTTTGTTTATAGAGATACAACATTTCAACACTCTTTTGACCACCAACGGTCTATCGCTCGCTTTCGTCAGTAATGCTGATAACACGCGTGCAAATCAACTAGATTTATCACTTTTTCGTTAAAAAATAAATAAAACGAAAGAGAATACAGAAAATAGCTAGTTTTAATTTGATAGATGGAAGTATCTCGAGTCTTCTATAGAAAAATATAGTGAAAGCACAAAATGTATTGTACAAAAGATTGGCAAAGCTTGCACAATCATTTTTATATCTTTAAATTTGAGCCGTTGGTACCACTCATCTATTGCGATAATGTATCAGGACCGAGAGATCTCCCCTGATCGTTCTGCCTGATTAACAAGATATAGGATAAAACAAAATCTCTTACATGGATTTGACATACACTCTTTTTTTTTTTTCACATTTTACTCGATCGTACGACGAAAGCTTTTGGCTATTCTTGTCGATGAACGAACGTGTCTTATCGAGAAAACAAAAAATATACGTCCAAAGTTTAACAAGCGTACACGAGCGCTGCGCTTGATTTGCAAATGCAAAATAATATTAACGAAGATTCCGTGAAATCACGATTCAAATTTTTCCTTCGTCAGACAGGTGCGATTGCCAAGGTCCAAACATCAATGCGAGATCGCTCGGATCATCGAATCTATTGTTTCCGGCATTTTTTCTTTTTTATACTTTCTTTATAAGACGCTGATACCATACACAAAACATTATATTAGCTTATCGACGAGCTTATCGGCAGATATACAACTACTCGAGAATAACCGTATCGAGACACGAACGTTTTGAGAATATACTTGTAGAGAAATTGCTCAATGTCAAAAATATCAGAGAGTCCATTCTCGTGTGATCGTTACGAATTAAATTTTTCTTAGCTATCAATATAATTTTTAGATTCGTGAGATAGTCACTCGAGGCTCGAGGTGATTCTTCATCCATACATTCCGAACGAAAAGTTAGTTTCGATGAGAATTTTAAATACTTTTTGATGCTATGAAAATAGAAAAAAAAAAAGAAAATCAACCATATTGAGAATGCTAAGAATATATTCATTTTTAATAATAATGCCAAAAAGTTATTAATAAATTTGTTGAAATCAAATTTGTTTAAATAAATTTGTAGGAAACTTTATTTTTCATAAGTAATGTATTCGCTGATTTTTTTTACAAAAATCATATGTATTCAGAAATAGGATCGAATACACTTTGTAAGAGAATAAATAACAATTATCATCTAATTCGTAATAAATATTTTTTTTTTTCACTAATTTGGTGAAATGTTTTTAGTATATCATCGATGTGGTTGATTTTTATGAATTAACCTTTGATTGAGAATGTATAGGTAAAATATCCTCAAGGGGGTTCTAGTCTCTAATTATGTTTTAACTTTTTTACCCAGCTCAAGTCGCTTCATTGCGAATTCCTGCATATTCGTTGCAGATTATTTGAACTTAAAATTTTTTCAACTTCCCAAACATTTTATATAGATTCTTTACTGAGATATTTAGGTATGAAGCAATAAATGGCATGAATTTAAACAAATCGTTCGTTGGAAGTTTTTTTGGGTGCTGTGCACACTTATTCATAAATCCTGATACCCAATATTCAATTCTTTAATCTCAAATTTTTCTTTGCACAAAAATAATTATTTTCTCCTGTTAAAGGAAACGATATCACGCAAATCTCACCATCGATGCGTTATTACTTATCTGTTTCACGAGAATTTGTGCATTTAATGAGTGAAATAAGATGAGGAACCAAAAAAAAAAAAAAAGCTGATCGATTATTTTTCATATTTCAGGTGAAATAACGAGTAATGTATTAAGAGTCGCTCGCGAAGCTAGACAAAGAACTCTCGGACCTTTCAGTCCATCGTTCAATGTCCAGCATATACTCTTGGACGGCTTGCAAAAGGTTCGAAGTCTTTGGAATAGAGATGTAAAAAAAAATCAGATTCATCGATTGCTCGCTTTAAATTTAGTGGTTTCTTCTTCTTCTTCTACAGTTTCTTCCGAACGATGCTCATATCAGAGTCAGTGGAAAACTTCACATTTCCCTCACGAGGGTCTACGATGGAAAGAATGTCATCGTTTCGCAATTCAATTCTCGGGAGGATCTCCTACAAGTATGCAATTCTCGTTCGCTTGTTAAAACTCCAATAAGCAAAGAAAAGTGCGCGTTAACGTTGAATAATTTTTTTATTTTTTATTTTTCTTGTAGGCTTTGCTCGCGAGTTCCTTCATTCCTTTTTTTTCGGGCTTATTACCACCAAGATTCCACGGTATAAGATACATGGACGGTGGTTTCAGCGATAATCTTCCGACTCTGGATGAAAACACGATCACGATAAGTCCATTTTGCGGCGAAAGTGATATCTGTCCAAGAGATATATCCTCACAATTGTTTCACGTTAGTTTTCTTTGTCTCGAGACTAAATTTTCTTTATAAAATCGCACAATCACAGTTTTCAAAATTTACGCTTGTTTTATTGCTAGGTGAATGTGGCAAATACCAGTATCGAGCTCTCCAGGCAGAATATCTACAGATTCGCAAGAATTCTCTTTCCACCCAATCCTGAGGTAAGTTTTGCTTGCATAGAGCAAACTTTTTTTTTCGTGCAAACCATTTTTTTTAAACATTTTCTTGCGAGTCTTCTTGAAATGTTCCAAAAGGTCAGAAATTTGAATTTTCCAACTATATGGGCATGTGACTGAAATGGGCAATTTTTAATTAAATGATTATTCTTCATTTTACTAATTCATATATCCATTTACATAACAATTCATGCGTATTTGTTCTATCGTAGATTCTCTCAAACATGTGCAAGCAAGGATTTGATGATGCGCTGAGATTCCTGCATCGAAACAATTTGATAAACTGTACACGATGTTTGGCCGTTCAATCGACCTTTGTAGTGTCAGAAACGATCGACGACAGTATGGAATACGATCCCGAATGTTTGGAGTGTAAAGTTCACAGACAGGCAAGTCGAGCGTTGGATTTATGGTGTCAACTTTTTTTTTGTTCCTCCATAAACGATGTTTTGTGACTGGAAAACAAAAATCTTTTGTCTTTTTTTTTTCACGAATTTGTAATATTTTGCAGGAAGCGTTGGTCGCCAATTTACCAGAGCCGGTAATGACGATATTTCAAGATGCCATTGACTCTGCGAACAAGGGCATCGTTAATTGGCTGTTCAAGCACAAAAGCGTGAAAATTCTCTCGCTACTGAGTCTTCCCTACACTCTGCCGGCAGATGTCGTTTACGCGACTTTCATAAAGTGAGTAAATACGAAACGAGAAAAATATTTCTGTTCTTTTTTTTTTTTTTTTTACGCTCTTCTGCATGATCGTTGTTCGTTTCATTACCGAGCATATTCCATCGTGGCTCAAAAGTTCCATCATGAGTTAACATCTACGACAAATATAGTAAAAACATTGAGAGTGTGTAAAAATGAATTAATGAAACGATGGCAGCAACGGCAAAAGAGCTGAAAGAGACGTAAAGTTTATGAGGAGTTTCCACTAACAAATGTCAATTGTACTGGTTAGCTTGGTAGGAAACAGAGTAGAAAAATGCACCTTGGAATACAAAGTTATTGGAAATATCCTGCGTACACCTCAGAAAGTTGCCACCAAGTGCGCATTGCACTTGACCCCATCGTCACGGTAAGCCTTTCTCAGAAGCGATCTAAATATTCGTTATCATTTGTTCGTTGCGATTAAGGTGAGATGACACTCTCTCAGTCGCCAACAATAACTGTAATCAATTTTTTGTTTTTTTTTTTTCTCGAAGTTGAACTCAAATTTTGAGAAAAGGCAAATTCTCATCGGGCGCAGTTTTTAATTGTGCATAAAAGTTAAGATTTTGTGCTTTCTCGAAAATTGACGAATCTTGTAGAAAAATTTGATCGAAGATTTAGGTTGGAGAAAAGGCTGAATGAGGATATTCACCTCACTTTACGATGAGGTGAAACACGTTTTGTAGAATTTTCTCTTAATCATTCATCACCGCTTATGATACCATTTCTCTGGCTCTCGTGCGAACTCGAGCGTGTTTCACCTCGCCTTAAGGGCTCACACGAGTAGGGCGGCTTTCTAAATATTTATTCGATCTCGATTGAATTTGAGTGTGTAATTGTATGTTTGTGTTTGTGTTTTTCACACTTGTGTACGTGCCATTAACATGACTTTGCTATTATATTTAATGAGGACGTTTGCAAATTTTTTGAAACGTCTGAAACCATACAAAATATAAGTTTTATATTTGAAACACTGGAAAGTATTGATGGTTTTGGTAACGATGATATATTAAAGCATACAGATTTATCCGTTTCTTTGCTTTTTTGTTTCCCTTTACCATTTGTCTCGTCCACAATGGGAAACAATTACATTCCGACTACAATAAGAATGTATTATTTCACCACCATAATTTAAAATCATTAAAAAAAAAAGATTTAAAAAAAAAAACAGAATGCAGCACATAAATTAATCGGTGCATTACCTTTCATTTCCAGGTTCATCATAAATGTTCCAAAATTACGGAATAATCTGTTGGAGATAAGTGGGTTCTTCTTGGAGCACCTCAGCATCGTATTCCCGAGGATGAAAGTTTTCCATCAACCGTTGTCTCAAACGATACAATGTCAATTAGCCATCAGAAAATACGGATCAAGTATGTAACATCCAGAGATAAATTTTCATAACTTAATGAAAACTTTTTAAACAAAACGAGCATATCTTGGAAAATTGACGTTAACCTGATGAATTTCAGACATTTACGACATGGAAGCCGTTGAAGATGCCACTCACATGATGCACAAGAAGCAAAGAAGCAATCGAAACTTTTCCCTTCAGTATAACAACGAAATGTGAGTTGTCGATTCATCCTTGACTTTTTTCTCTGGTGCCTCATAAAAAACAAAAAAAAAAGCTTTGTAATAATGCAGCAAGTTCGAAATTGAGCATCTTTTTTTCATGTGATATTCGTTTAAATGGATGCGAGACTATACAGATTTCGAGATCAAAATTTTTCACAATGTTTCTTAAATTATCTACCTCGAGAAATCTTTGTCAGAGATAAATCTAGCGAGGATTGAAAAGGGAATCAATTTTTATGAGAAATATATTTTTCAATACGCGCCCTTGTATATTTCAAACAAAGTGAACTATTCGGCAAATTATAAATTTGACTATTCCTTTTTTATTATTTTCTTACTCTTCACAAAAATTCACAAAAAAGGAATAAGAAAGCGCAATAGGCAAATTTGCCACAAATTTGTTAATTGCTTTCTTATTATTTTTCCCATGTTCACAAAGATTTCGGTGTGATGCAAGCCGAAGAATTTAGAACAAAATGCTTAATCATCGAGGACTTCAGTCAACTGGTGAAAATAATAAATAAGGAAATTTTCCTTTTCCGTTTAATTTTTGGCAGACAACCATGGGATCATGACGATCACGATTGTCCTCGAAAGTCCAGTTGTGTAATAAATATGTCTGATCGAACAACGTACGACGATACGTTTGAGAGTATTCTTCAAGTGACCACTGATCAAGAAGCTATAATGGCTTATTATTATATGGACGAGAACAACAAGGTCCAAGTTACGGAAATTTTTGATGTTACGGACGCCGACGCTCATGGTGTACTGACGCCCACCGAGATTGAAGTCAACACGAACCTTCAATTTGACGAGTGGGACGAGCCAGCTTGGTTGTCTCAGCATGCACGTGCGGATGGTAAGTCGCTGAAAAAAATCGACGATTTAACAAATAAATTAATGAAAATATTTATCGACAAATATAACTGTGTGGTAATTTCGAAGATAACGAATATTGAATAACAAACGCGATTCGTAAATTGACAAAACAGACTTTAGACACGAAGAACGAGGAAAATATTAATTCTCATTAAAAAAAAAAAAAATGTTCGCGACTTATTTTCATTAGCGATAACAGAGTCGCTGTACACGGATGATAATCAGCCAAGTATGGAGGATCTGTCGGACATATCTTTCGATGACGAACTCTTCGACGGATCGAACATATTTTCCGATCCCGAGAGTGAATGGGGCATGGAGAAGAGCCGTGATGTAATAGACGTCGAGTCATCTCAACCTACTGGAAATCCTCCCGACAGTCGACCCGAGGTCGATCAGTCTGCCTTCTCCATTTTATAATATATATCAGTCACAAATTTCTTCTATTTCGTCACTTCATACGACTTTCCATCGTTCTATCGCACATTTCATTTTCTTCATTAATCATTCGATCTCATCCTAGCTTGTTCATCTAGACTAAATTGTTTGGGAACAATTTTTTTTTCTCTCATTGTTTTCTTGCTTTCAATACTGAAACGATAAGAATCAAAAGTGATGGGCCTCGTTAATATTCAAGTCGGTGTTTTATTTTTATATTTAGAGCGATGTTGGGTATATCGTTAAAACGATTTGGGCGATAAAAGAGGAGCAAAAAAGGAGTTTACGTATTTATTTTGCAAATGTGCTTCTAACCACCAGACGAGGTCTAAACTACCTTAGCGTGGTATTTTATTTCTGGTCAATGGTGAGCCAAATTTTCGTCTTTTACATCACGATTATACACGTGACGTGCTTCATAATTAATCAAGGAAACTGGTAACTTCCCTTTTTCATAATTGTGAAACGAAATCTTAACTCGCTGCCGAACGGAAATCGTGATAACCTGCTCAATGAAAAGAATTTTGTCGACTGGGGCGCTTTGTCTTGCCGAAAAAAATTTAAAAAAAAAATTTTATTAGATATGTTTTATCTTTTATATTTCTTTGTGGATCGGGCGAGTCGTTAAGTTATTACTTGCCAGGCTCGCAAAGCATTTTTTTTTTCTTTAAGAGATCAAATGGCAAATGCGGTGGCGGTATGAAAAAATAATTAGCAGTATGGATGCTAATGACGTTAGCGTGAACAAATGAAAAACTAGCAAATTTTTTAATGATAAAAATACCCGTGAAGCTCAAATGTAGTCGTAAGTTCAAAAATCATTGATAAACAAATTTTTCATACGAGTCCAATTTCTCTGCTCTGTGGCTGAAACAATGATATTTTGTGTAAGTCGTTGTTGACTTAGTGAGACATGAGGATATTATTAACCCTCCTTCGAGCTTATAAAGGTATAAATAATAATAAGACATTTTATAGTGATACTTTACATTAGCTACTCCAATTATTTGACTGAAATGCTCACGTGAAATAAATGACAATGAAACAAAAAAAAAAAAAAAAAAACTACTGGTCGGATTAAGCCGTCGACTGAGAAAATGTGATTTTTTTGCACAATTTTGTTTTGACCGTAAAAGTTGAGCCAAGTCGTTGAGCAATGTGGATCATTGCTCACGTCATTGAATATTTAATATAGGCGGACGTGGGACCATTGTATATTGAGTGTCGAGTATTATTTTATCTACGCAAACTCGACACTTTAGTCTGAAAAGTATAATTAAAAAATCAAGATATATATATATATATATATATGATACTTCGAAAAACTTGTCGAGGCTGTAATTTGAAAAAAATCCACATCACATATGGTGATTTGTTTTTTTTTTTTGTTTTAACTCGTTTTATGCGAGCTTATGTTAGACTAGATATTCAAAGATGTGAAGAAAAAAAAAATAAACAAAGTCTAACGCCAGATATGCAAAGAGGTTGCGCGATACGGGACATTTCTAACTCGAGTATTTAATAACTATTTTTTTAAGGTCTTTGCCAATCGCTGTGTTAACGCACCACGAGATCGTTAAAAATCAAAGAATAATAGCTCATTTATAAATAATAAATATAACGCGAAAAAAGGCCCGCATCCTACTTTGTTTTGTTGTAAAAAAATAACGATATTATTGTTGGCACTAAAGTTATCTTTGTAACTAGGTACTTATTTATTTGGATGAAGATGCACTACGGTCATTTGCCGTGTATTGCGATTATCTATACTAATTTATACGCTCTTATAAATCTATTGTAAATGATATTTTATGTAAATATACAAACTATATATTTTTCAACATTTTTGTGATTTTTTTTTTCTCATTTCTTCATCCTAACTCAATCAACCTTTGGTCATGAAAAAATCATCTTTGTTCCATTATCCCTGATATTTCCGGCGAGCGTGAACGTTCCGATCGCAGCTTACAATGACCATGGAGTTGTGATGAGCAGCGCGAATTAAATAGCGGACAGACCAATAATAATAAAGTCTTGTTCGTTTCGTGTTTTTTTTTTTTTTTTTTTTCATGATTTTCTTCTCTTTTTAATATAAAAACAAATAATATATCGTATTATGTACTATAGGTATTTAGTAGTACCTGTGAATGCGGTATGTACAATAATAATTGAAACCTTCGGTTAATACGAATGTGCTGGCGTGCCGGCAAAATTTTCTTCCAAACGGTACGAAGCTTCTAAGATTTTCTGTATTTGTTTGTTTTTTTTGTTTTTTTTTTTATTGCACATGCACACGAATGCTAACTATTTAAATGTATGTACATATGTATAACGAGTTGATGGGTTCGTTGATCTCTAATGTGGAAAATAGCACATGGGAAAACAGACAAAAGTGATATTAAATGGTGTGCCTCGATGAAGTGAATGTGCGTTCTGGTTGCAAAAAGCTACTAAATATTTTTTTCTTTGTTTAGCACTTTGTTTTTTGTTACAATACCGGCACGCACAACCCGTTATTCTCTTGAGCACTTACTGCTCTTGATTATTTTTTTCTCTCTCTTCCTCTAACTGTCTTTCTGTTTCTCTGCGCTTGTTAAAAGGAGCAAAAAGGCTCCAATTATTCGATTTCTTAACGTGAATGAAACGATGATTAATCATAAAAATTGGTGTAGCTTTTGAACATGTTCAGAGTGAATCTTCACCGGGCGTCGAGGCTGAGCTTCGCTGTGGTTGAATTTGCGTTCTGCTTGGTGAATTGCCAGCCGCTACAGCTGCCTTGTGCTGTGCCGCCAAGCACTGTTGTAACTGTTGAAGCTAAATAGATTTTACGTTAGATCACTTAAATTATCTTTTTATTTGAAATTATCATTAAACAAATGATAAAAAGTTAATCAATAGGTAAAATAGATGAATTTACCAGTGAATAACTACTCCGATTTATAAATATCCCGAGAAAGGAAAGAGGGGGTGGATTATTCTTTGCAAAAATGAATTAACAAAAATACGCTTTTTCAAAAATTGATATAAAACATATTACACGTGTTTAATTACAAATCGAGATAATTATCCCTAATCGTGTAAATGTGGGTACTTAGTGACCGGGAAATTTCCCAAGAGTTTTTCTTTCACGCTATAAATTTGTTGTAAAAAGGTATTTAAATAAACAATTTTCGAAATTACTCCTCAGAGGTTTTTAGTAAAAGATTTCAACCTTTCTCATAAATTTTTATAGTATTTTCGATCAATATTAAATACTCGAAATTTCTGATGAACGTCAACGATCCACATTTAGCCTTTTACACTGATGAAAAAACTTTTACACTACTAGGATTATTGCCCTGCGCTGATAACTCGTAACACTGCGTTCTGGGACACTATGAATTTTTGGCCATTTTTTAATAGATGCTTGTAATTTTTTTTTGCCTGTTCATGTGACGAATGTGAGAAAAATCAACAAGAAAATTCGAGAGGCTGTTACAAAAATAAAGATCAGGTCAAATGGCCATCTGATGTACGGGTGTGGAGCAAATTTCCTTTTTCACAAAATTTCAAACTAAACGTCTCTGACAATAATTATTGATGAAAAATGTTTAGACTCAGTCGGTACTTCACTTGATCTCAAGCAACGAATATAAACGTCTACAAATTTGTTGTCTCAAAGCGTAATGATACACCGCTCGAGTGAACCACGAGTACAATAGAGATAGCAAAAAATACATATTTATATTTTCTCCTACAACGATAAATATATCGAACAAAAAAAGGAGCGTTATCTTTCAGATAATTAACACAGCTAGAGAACAATTCTTGGCTTTTGCATGAAATTTCAGCCGTCTCGTAGAAAATACCAAAAGAGATATTTACCGACTGAGTCGTGTATCATTTCGCTGTAAAAAGTCATTCACTGGTTTTTTCGCTTTGCTCTCAAAGTAGCCAATCAACGATATTCATCGAGAAATATTGATTTTACATACTTGCTGTTGCGAGAGGCTCGTGACCCCGAGATTTTGACTCTGAGGATTCACCTGTCCCGTAGCACCGGCTCTAGCATGAAGAGACTTGGCCAAAAGTGTGTGTTTGTTCGCGGTCACAACCTGTGACGAAGTCGCTGCTTGACTCGCCATAAGCACGGGTTTACTTCCTCCTGGAATATACATGTGTATATATATATATATATATATTTTTTTTTCGAACGACAAAAAATTAAGTTTCTTATAACGAAAGATCTCGCGTACGTATAAAATGGTATTTCTCACTCACCCATTATCGGAGTTAAAACTTGCTTGTTACCCGACAGAATAAGTTGACTCGCTGTCATTGTCTTTCCAACGGTCACCAATTGATTTTGCAGAACCGAAGATTTTACCTGATTCGGTGCCTGCATCTGACGTCCCATTTGATTAAGTCGAGGCCTCTGAGTTCCAACGAGTTGTATCGCCTGCCCTGCCTGCTAAAACATTTTATTTTTATTATCAATTCGTAACAACGATTCAATATATAGAATTTAGGATTAATTTTACCTGTGAACGAGTCGCAGCAGCAGCAGCAGCAGCGGCAACAGCTGCATTGTTACTACGTATATTTTGTTGCGACAATCCCTTGACGCCCGAGGGTAAGAGTTGAGCTAAATGAATAAAATCAAATTGTATTCAAATATTATTCAGAGATTCGTAAATTAGTAAATTTTGATTCTTTCAAACAAACCGATTGGCAGGGATAGATGAGTATTGGCAGTATTGGCAATAACGACCGTTGGAGTTGTGCCAGCTACGGCTGTAGTAACGGCAGTAGCTGCAACCATCTGAAACAAGTATCGACATTCATAAGAAGAAGAAAAAAAGAAAAAAAAAAAAAAAAAAAACTATCACGAATACATTTTTGTATGCCAAAAATTAATTAAGAAAGCTCGAATCGTGCAATGACGCAATAATCATCAATCAAGGCTTAAAAAATCATCTTCATGCATTTTACAAGAGAAACTCGTAGAAATTAATTCCAGCTTAGATCAAAGAATGGCTATATAATTGTTTAATTTGTTGCTTAAAAATAAAATATATCAATCAATTAATACCATAAATAATATAATTTATATTAATAATCCACAAGGCATTTAATTCTGATCTAAAAAAAAATAATCATCTACTAAATTGGCCCGATTTTCATTCCTCATTATGTATATTAAAAAATGTTCTACAAATTTGTTTATAAATTCATGTCTAAAACGAAAAAAATAAATTAGTGAGTAAACTTGTGGAAAGAGTTTTAAAATAATGAGCACATAATTGACCGGTAAAGCGACCTTAAAAATAAGTACTAACACTGGAAACGGTAGTGCAGGTATTCGTTCCACTGGATAACGGAAGAGAGACAATAACTCCGGTGGGTGTTACCGAGCCCGTAGCCGCTGATACGGTCAGTGCCATTGTTATTGGCTGCGACAAGCCAGGAAACGATACCTGAACGTTCTGCAGGCCATTTATCGAATTCGGTAGACTAGTGAGATTGACACCCTGAAGATTAACGTTTGGCGGCGGTGGACTCGTCATAGGACTGCTCGGTTGACTGCTCTGACTCGATGATGCGGTCAGTCTTTCGAGAAGCGACGATGCACTGTTTATTCCCGGTATTGGATTGTCCGCCGATGGTGTACCTGAATGCATTGTAAATTTTTCGACTCAGGTACAATCATCGATTCATCATAACAGTAATCATTTTATTTTTCAGCGAATAAACGGTATTATTCCAAATATTTGAAATGTTTATCTACAGAACGTAAAAAATTGAAATAAAAAAAAAGTCACAAATTGATAAATATTTTTTGATCAACTCTCTCGATAGTAGACTCATTTGTGTGTATCGATATTATTATTATTATTTTTATCATCTGCTGGATAATTTTATTACACAAGAATTTGTTAAAAAACAGAATTTAATTCTCAAAAGTTTCGACAGAAAAAAAAAACAAAACTTATAGTATTAGTTATAGTATTTTTCGAAGTGAGAGAAGTTAAAAATAAATGAAATTCGTTTTTTTTTGTTGTTTCTCTACTGTTGACTCACCAGCGAGTAAAGCCGAAAGTCCTGGCATCGATAGACCAAGAGTCGAAGATGAATCTTGAACTCTCGCTAATCTTACTGCAGTTGCTTTTACAGGTTGTTGCTTGCCAGCTAATTGACTGGTGAGCGCCGAACTGATGCTCACTCTCACCTGCAACGTGATAAATCAATGGAGTTAAAATGTGTTACTTTTCCAGTAACTGTGTACAAATTGTGCAGAAAAAAAAGCTCTACAAAGTAGATAATTGTACATTCCTTCCACATATTTTTTTCTCATTTATTGTTGCTTTATTAAGTTTGGGTTTGAATTATCAAATTGTGAGTTTATAGCTCGATGAGTCATTTGTGATAGTTTTTTAAAATTTGACTACTTTGATAGAAGCTTCACTTTTGTAAAAAAAAAAAAAAATTTCAGGCTAAACGCTCAAACATTAGAGAAAACGACTATTTGAGAATAATTTGAAAAATAATGAAAATTCAATAACCGCATGGATCGTAATGAAAAACTTAATGAAAAACTGAGGTAAGCATTGATCTGAATAAGTGTCCAATTTCGGGCGAATTTCAGAGTTTGAAATTTTTAAACCTTTTCACATACCTTGGTCCAAACATTTCATTTTTTATATCCTATGAAATTCCGCAACGAGTAAGCAAAATACTTACTTGACCGGTCGTACTTGGAACCGTTATGACATTTCCATGACCAATGACTCGCGATGGGATTGAAGTATTCAACGAGATCCTACGGGGCTGAGCTTTTTGCTGTGCAAGATTAGCGGGACTGCTATTCAAAAGACTGAGAATTGCGGCATTGTTTGCCTTTGTCGAGCTCTGTGCAGCCGCGGCTGCATTTGCTAATAATATAAACAAACGAGAATAAGAATTGTAATTTTTCAATTGAAATTTTCACTGCAAACAAAATATGAAAAAAGAATCTAAATCGCACGTACCCGCTGCTTGTTGCTGAAATTGTTGAGCAGAGTTCATGAGTGAAGTAACAAGTGCGCTTATTGCTGGATTAGTCGAATGTTTCTTGAACGTCGTTTCGCTCGAGCTCTGATTGCTGTTGCTGCTCTCGGTTATGCTGCTCTGAACGCCAGCTTGCAACTGTGCTTGCTGAAACAATCGCCAAATAAATTAAATTATTTTCAATTTTTACAAATTACTCAACCAAATGCCAAGTTGTTTGATTTTTTTAAGCGATATTCCAATTACTATTGTTTTATTTATTACTTTACGAGATGCCAATTATTTTACTTTGTTAATTGGGGAGATACAAAGTACGTGGGGACTTTTTTTTTTAAGTACTTGAGGCTGAGTACTTTTCTCAAAAGTACTAAGTAGTAATAAAAAAAAATGTTATGAAAAAAAATATATATATACACTTGGCACTGAGTAATGTTGTTCAAAAGTCTTTGGCATTAAATAATTATATTCATATATACTTTTACCACTGATTGTGAATAATTTCGTTCAAAATTACTTGCACAAGGCCCGACCGCGTGAATTGAAAATATTGAAAATATATACAAGTCGTTAATATCGAAAAAGCTGCGAAAAAAGCACTTGGCATTTAAAAAAACATATTTAGCAACAAAGTAGTTAAAAAGTTTTTTTTTTAAGTACTTGGTGGTAAATGCGTTTTTGTTGCTGCGTCTCTTCATCGAAGATCGTTAACATAAAATCGTTTGTGTCATTGGAAAAATGACGAAAGTATAACATCGAGAATGACTCACCAAAACGGGTACTGAATTTGCGGCAACGGCAGTGTTTACGGTCGACTGTACCGGGGCTTTTTGTTGAAAGACGAGAATTCCAGAACCATTGCAAGAATTAACATTATCATTAACGGTTATACCGGCCGTTGTGTCGAGCTGTACGGGCACGGGAACGGGCACGGGAACAGGTACTTGCACAGGAGTTGGACTATTGACAACTCCATTTGTAAGAGGCTGTTGCTGCTGCTGTTGCTGTTGTATGGAAGACGAGCTGCCTCCCTCACTCTGTGGAATGCCTTGTGTCGCGCTTGAACTTCCATCCAGGCATGTAACACCGGACTGTCCCGATGTCGTAGCTTCTGTCATAGCCTTCATTGATGCTACTTGTCCGGCCAAACTGTTCAGTTGGCCCTGAGCTCGTGAAAGAATCTACAAAAGTATCGTAATGATCAAAATCAAAATGATAGAGTCAAGGTGGGGGGGAATTTTGTTGTTGTTGTTGGAATGTTCGACAAACCTGCTGAGCGACATGCTGCGACTGAGCTTGTTGCAATTGCTGAGCTACCAGCTGAGCAGCTTGTGCTTGCTGAGCCTAAAAAAATTAATGTGAATAATTTTGTAGTCCTAAAATTTTTTATATTGCGTATACGTATATATACAATTTTATAATTTTTTAAAATGATTTTTATGATTTTTTACAACTTTTTAACGTACCTGCTGATGTGCTCTCTGCATTCCCGGTGTACATGTTACTCGAGGTGCCTGCCCCGGTACAACATGCTTTATACGCACATTTTTCCTACCCTCCTCGGTAAATATTTCCGTAAATTGTTGCATATAGTGATTAGCTTGAACTCTCGTGCCCAGAGTGAATCTTATGGTGATTAAACGAGAAAATAAAATTATCATATGTACAATGAGAAAAGAAAAAAATTTTGATACAAATTTTTTGGTTAAAAGAATTACAGTGAAAGTGAAACGTTGACGATATTTCCACACTTTTGCAAAAATGATTATTATTATTATTTTTTTCCATCACTGCAAAATATGCGTAAGATATTGTAAAATATTAATTAGAAATATCGAATTTCTTTTCAGCGAAAAATTCTACATCGTGAATATATCTGAGAACATACGTCATTTTTATCGGATCATACATAAAAATAAGATATACACTCAAATTATATTTAAGATAAATCGAAACTCTATGGAAAAAATATTTCTCATTCGTAAATTACGACTTTTTTTTTTTTTTACATATTCGATATATTTTTGGACATATTTCCCTTTGACGGGAGAATCCTCGTTGATGATTCTGCCAATTTTTATAATTTGCATACCGAAAGAAAAAAAAAATACATTCGGCAAAGTTTGAGAAAACGAATGAACATCGTTTATCGTTCAATTTAACTGTTAGGTTGATTAAAAGTTTCATACCTGCATGCAGAACCATTTCTTTCTCCCTCCCGATAATCTCTGTCGACATAAAGCTCTCCCAGGTACTCGGAATTGGAAGGTCTTTGTAGGATTGAGAGCTTTATGTGATAAACACGACCTTGGCCCCGTTCAGTCTCTAATATATATTCTTCTATAAGTTGAGGCAAACAGTCTTTCGTTTCCCGCGGTCGCTCGTAAGCTTTCGCGTATCTGTATTAATGATGTTTGAAAAAAAAAAAAAAAACAATCATTAGTATATTTATCTTTTGTCTCGTCTTATCCTCAAAGCAAAGCTATTAATGTATAATTTGGTACACAAGTATGGAAAGATTTGCATCTCCTCATAAACTTTACATATAAAAAAAAATCCTGTATCAAGTAAATGAATAAATTAGGAAATAAATTCTTCTAGGCTCAAACCGTGTAGTTGAAAAAAAAGGAAAAAAACTTGCCTCAAGACATCGATCGGCGTGCTCGGTGGAAGTAACGGTGGATTGACGAGAGAAGGCGGTGGACAGGCAGTGGTTGTTGGCAGTCCTCTCTTGGCACGCAATTTTTGCATTAGATCCTGTATCGTAAGTCCCTCTGGCTGCGCTAATTGTTCCAATTTCCTCTTTCGATTTACCGTCACCTACGTAGACAATACGAGTTAAGAAAGTATGCGTTAAAAATATACAGTATATATTCGTCGATAGGCAAAAAAATTGGGCTACGTTTGATCGTCGATAATACCTGAGAAAACTTTTTGGCTTGACGCATGAGCTGATGATCGGTGAGTAACGATCTCGATTGTCGCAAACGCGTCGTGGCCAAACTCGATGCGGGATTAGGATCGAGACACAGAGGACCTTGTGTGGCTGCGACCAAACGAGATTCCAGCATGAGGCGTTCCTCATGGCTCCACTCACCGTCGCTCGTCAATGTCGAGACGTCCGACAATACGCTCTATTAATCGTTTAACATTTCAATATTTTTCGATTTCTCTCTATGAGATTTTTCATTGTTTTTTTTTTTTTTCCATTCACATTTATGTTGATTTTACCTGTGTCGTAGGTTTGAGTAGAACATGATGTACTTCGGCTTTATTGTGAGGAAAGGCTTTGCGATAATCGCGAACCTCGGCTATTATACAACCGTCGTAGAACAAATGGGAATTATTAGGTTCGAGCTGTTCAGCGAGCATTGCCGGTAATTGGCCATTGTCTATGCAAGACAGCAATTCACCCTGCTCGTAGCCCATTAATTGCGTTTCGGCTAATAACGCACCACCTTTCTCATATTGGCTACCCTTATCGCTAAATGACGAAAAAAAATCAATCAAATGGGGGTAAGAAAGAATAAAAAAACAAAAACAGATGAATGAGTGAGGATAAAGGTGGAAATTAATCTCTTACCTATTTCTTACAGCTAATGAGTATCCTTTGTTGCCAGCATAGAGATTTACTATCAGTGTGTGAAGTCCTTCTCTCTGCACCAGTCGTCCCAATAGGTCACACTCGTTTTCAAGATTGTTCTGACATGATATTGAATGGTTAGTAAAAAAAATAAAATGAAAAACAAAAAGGAAAAATGAAAAAATCGAAAAAAAAAAAGAACAAAAAAAAACATTACCAAAGAAATTGGAATGCATGAAAAATTTCATGGCATGGGAATTTTTCTTAGACATACCAAAACAGAATCAGGAGTGGCATGAGGAACTTTGGATAGTTCTTCGAAGTAAAGTCTGGTCAGTTTGGATTGAATACTGTGCCTCGACTGATTGAGATGATCCTTTTTATGCAACAACGATGGTGCTTTTTCCATCGTTGAGCCAGATCCACCGGTCAGACTCATGCCAGGACAATCTCGCCAGCCTCTTGACACCTGATTTATCATATCCTGGTTGAAAAATAAAAACCGGAAGTAGCAACAAAATTGAGACTCGAGTCAATGTTCAATGACAAATATTGGATTTCAGCCCACCTGAGCTTGCCAACAGGCATCTTCCAAGCCAGAGGCTGTGCCAATCATTTTGGCCCTTTATCAAAGATACCATGTAATGTCATAGCTCATGTACTGTCAGGAATTCGTCACATTCTGTAAAATTTTTAAAAAATTTATTAAAACATCAAGATATGAGAACCCAAACCCAAACAGATAACTATTTAAAAAATTACATTGTATATTACATAAATTAATAATTTTTGGTAAAATGTACAAATTATTTTCCCTTGATAATAAATGGAGTAAAAGTGTGTAAATTAAAAACATTACATTATATTTCATATAAAGCATTTGTTTCTGCATTATTAAACAATACTTCGTGTATATTTTACTATTAATTAAATTAATTTTATTCCTATTACTGAGCTTGAAATTATCATTTGGATGCATGAATAAATTAATGAATAAAAAAATAAATTAATAAATTAATTATGAAATATCGTGCAGAATCAATAATTTATGATATACTTGATAAATGAGACCAATATAAGTAAAATTTCTCATCTAATGCATTTTTTCAAAACTCGTCAACAGTGAAAATAAACGAGTAAAGCAGCATTGCCAATTTTTTGTTTCATTAATGTAGGACGAAAAATAATTTGAGGAATAATTGAAAAAAATATAAACGCACAGATCGATCTTTGAATAAAAATGATCGCGAATAGGGAAAATAGACTTATCGTGATAATTTGTTTGAAACTTACGATAATTTTGTCATTGTCACTGGACCTCTTTGTAAATGTCAATTGCTCCAAAGAAGGAAGCAGATTGAGCAATGGTGCGGATGAAATTTATCGATGCAAGCGAAGCACAATGAGAGAGACAAAAGTTATGGAATATTGATAATATCAATAACAACAGGCTCATTTACCTCTGTGGCGAGTGTAAAATGTTGCAGTAGTAAACATTGACCACGGGGATTTCAGTGTAAAGTCAATTTTCGTATCATAACCTCACACCGTGATGACAAATAAATACGGTTATTTTTCGGGCAGTGATGAACACGCGTTAATTAAACCGTAATAAATGAACGAAAATTATTTCGTTTTCAAATAAATAATATCTAATGGCTACAAATGTCATATCGGAGCACAGTGTAACCTATTATACAAACACGACACAGGCACAGACTGGGAAATTAACCACAATTCGCTAGACCAAGTGTCGCAAGCTTTTAAATGAGATAGACCAACTGTACGATGAAAATAAGAGCGACATTCACCGTAGGTGCCATCTATTTTCGTACTAGATGCAGCTAGACGTGACGCGCGAAGCGTAGTAATTGTTGTACTGAGTACTGCAGCGGAGAATACTGGCGGAGACAGGCGACTCGTCGATAGCTTTTGTCTCGCTGTATAAATTCGTAGCGTGGCGCCATCTAGGCTATAAAGAACTTTCTGTAGTGAACTACAACGCATTTCTTTTTGTTCGTCTTTTCATATTTGCCGTCCTCATTTTTCATGTAGAATTTTATTTCTTCTGCATAAAAAATGGATACATCAAAAAAAATTCGATGCGTACATAAATATTTATATATATATGGTATATAAATTTAGCTGTACACGTTTTTATTCCTTATTTCATTAAACTCCACTGCACGGCCGGGATTCCGGAGACAGAAGCTCCCATTAGGGCTGCCTCTCTTCAGTATTCTCTCAACAATGCGATGGTGGCCTATGGTGAAATCTCCGAGTCCACGGCGGCACCACGCGACCGCGGTGGACCGTGGTAGCAGGCAGCAAGTACCTAAATACATATATACATATATAAAATAAGCCTTGTATTATTGTATGTTGTTAATCAAGCCGCGATAAATAAATGTGATTATTTTGGCAAAGCTTGTCAGCAACACATCACTTGCTTCTTACAATATGGATCCTGATTTCGAGCAACTTTCCAACGATACTGATCTCATATCGAGAATCAAACAATTTAGCGAGAGTACAAATAATATTGGAAATACGCTTAAACTCGTGGATAACCAACAAATTAAGTACGAGACATTGAGTAATGCTGACAAAATCAAGTACAACTTGTTGATGTCATTCGGCATGAATACGCTTTTCT
This sequence comes from Dyspetes luteomarginatus, assembly GCA_963669185.1. NCBI lineage: Eukaryota > Metazoa > Arthropoda > Insecta > Hymenoptera > Ichneumonidae > Dyspetes > Dyspetes luteomarginatus. The sequence continues at coordinate 6,448,294 of OY769904.1, forward strand.
GGATGTACCTACGTGCGGAAGGTAAGGTGGACGCACGTGTATATTATATATATATATATATATATGCAAATGATGCGAGTGCATTTGACAATCAACTGACGGTCACAAAACGGCTTTTAAGCAATTATTGTTGCTCTATTTCTTTTTATTTCCAAGACATATGACGCGAATGTTTTGGCAATACTGTGTGCACTCAAGTGTGAGCTAAAAATAATAAATAAAAAAAACAATTTTTCATTGTAAATTGATATGCCTACAACATATACTGGGAATGTGTATATAATGTTGATGTGTATAATTGACAATTTGGCCATCATATTATAAATAAAATAGATAAATAAATTGCAATATATGTTCGTAAAGCATACAGTATTGCCGTCTTGGAGTAAAAATAAAAGATAAAAAGAATAGAAGTAAAAGTAAAATATTTCAATGCAGGAATCGATCCCTCGACGCATCAGATAAAGATGGAGAACGGACGATTAAAACAATCAATGACAAGAGCGCAAGAGATCAAAGATAGGAAGACGATAATGCCTCGTCTGAATAAAAATGTTGCTCGGAGATTTATTAAAAGTGGATTATGGACTCCCGGAGATGGTTTTCCAACGCAACTAGCCAGCGTACAAAATGATGCTAAAGATGGTGAAAATGCTCAACAATGCCATGAAACTGAAGAGGATTGGGACAGTCCCATCCCATCCACCATGGATCACCATCAGACCAACTAACAATGAATTATAGAACATGACAAACATAATATCTTTGACTATCTATCTCGTTACATTCATCGCTTATATGTATTATATTTTTGTACAGTATCAAATTGATGAAATTTTCAAGAAATAAGACACATGAAATTGAGTAGTAGTAGCAGTTGTAACAATAATAATAATAATAATATTATGTGCGGGAGTATGAATATTTCAACTTGATGAAAATCACAAGTCTTATTTTACATTCATGCATCAAGAGAGAATAAAAACATTGATAAAATTATTTTCATTACTCATTCAATTATTTCCGTTTGAATTAATTCACCATAGGATACTTGATAATTATTAATGACTTGTCGATGGTTGTACCAATGATCCATCATCATAACCATCAACCATTTGGCTCGCTTCACGCGGTCCTTTCCAAAACAATAGTTCCATGTAGGCCTTTTGATTGTTCTCGGTGACTTTGGTGAATTGACGAATGATAAAAATGGCAAATTTTTGCAATTCCTAAAATAATCAGAGCATCATATATATATATATATATATGTTTTTGTGTATATTGAAAGACATGTTGAAGCAGCAAACCTTGTGTCGAGATGACTTGGAATCAAGAATCCTCTGGAATATCCTGAATATCGATGCTTGAAACAACATTGCAGACATTTTACAGTCCCATGCTATGCGATGCAACATTTTCAGAATGTAATGATTAACTTGATCGGAGTTTTCATCAAAATGTCCAAGGAGTATTGCCATAGCTTTGACAATTTTGACATTTGCGAATCTATCAATGAATTAAAATAATAAATTTTAACGATCGTAAGCAAATTAAATTTAATGATAAGGTCCATGCATGCATTTACCTTCGAAGAAACTCATCAAACTTGAAATTTATTTCTTGAAATGCCATCTCACTGCTCTCGGCCGCCCCTTCCTCATCTTGATCGTCAGAATTTTCATCACTGTCGTCGTTGTCATTGTCGTCGTCTTTGTGCTCCGTCTCCGATTCTTCGTAATGACCTTGCTGCTGCTGACAATCGATGTCTGCCAAAATAAATTACACTCTCGCATACAAATGACAATAATCTCGGCTAAAATTATACTTTGATTGTCGCAAAGGCTATTTAGTTAATTTAAAAAATCATGGATAATAGATATATATAAAAAAAAAAAACAAAAAAAAAAACAAAAGTTTGATACGCGTGCGCGTCGAAATATCTCCATCACCCCCTATCGAATTGAAGAGCAAGAGGGCAAACGCCTACAAGTGCCTTAAAGCGCCATGAGCGAGTGTGAAGGGTGAATAGTGAAGGATAAAGGGTGAAGGGTAAAGGGGCGGCAGAGCAGGACGATAACGCGAGCTTTCTCCACGTTCTCGTCAATATAGTGAATATAGCGAGCAAAGGGGATGGGAAATGTTATACGGGACGGTATACGATTTTTCCTCAATGTGCTAAAGCACACATAGCATTCTCTCTCTCTCCTCTATACTTGCAATTTTTTCATTAATACAGTATGTACAGCAGAGAGAGAACAGCAGGACTCTCTCTTTATAACATAGTGCGGGCGATATAATAGACTACATATATATATGTATGTATGTGTGTGTGTAAATCATACATAGTAGAGTAGTGTGGTGAAAAATGCGAGTGGTGATGAAAGATGACGATGAGTAGCAGCAGCAGCAACACTTTATTTTCATGCTGCAAATGCAAATTTCGTAATATGTTGGCCAATGAGCGATATAATAAATAAAAAACAATATGGTATGAATCGTTGAGAGAGAGAGAGAGAGAGCAAAAAGGGAAATTAAATTAAGGGCTTTTTTCAATAGTACAGTGTTTGTGAATACCGAGAATCACGCGTGAATCGCGTTTATGTCGTGTGTCATGTGGTGGCAGAGACAAGCTCTGTTGCTTGTGATTGTCGGCGCTGCTTTGATGCTCGCAATCACGAGAGGAAGCTGGTGCTCTGCAACTGTTATATGTCCTGAGGCTTGTCAGTGTATTAATACAAACACTAAAATAGTGCCAAAAGAACCGTCGGCCGCCGCATATTCAATGGATATCGTTGACGAGTTTTATCAGGAAAATAATAATAATAATAATAATGAATCAGCCGGCGCGGCCGTAGTAACGGCATCATCAATAATAATGCAAGTGCGATGCAAGGGTAAAGTACCAAGGATCAAATCTCTACCGAGCAACAGTCAAAGTCTCATTATAGAAGAAACAAAACCTCATGAGATAATAGCAATGTTGCTCGAGGTGAAAAATAGCAACAGCAACAATAAAACAAGGATAAGGAATATTGCTCTAAGGGAGCTCGGAATAATAAATTGTTCACTGACACGGTTAAATCTAATATTGAGTCAATTTTCCATTGATCATTCATCTACCATAAGTGTGAATTTATCAAGTAATTATATTTCCGATACGCAACGCGTGATTATACGAGAGGATGACGATGTCACTAATGCTGCTGCTGCTGCTGCTGCTGCCGCCGCCAACAACAACAACAACAACAACAATCGTTTGGCTCAACTCGATTTATCGAATAATCGCTTGAGTCGAATAAGAAACGAGGCATTTGTTAATTATGGCCAATTGGTGAAATTAAACTTGGCAAAAAACGCCATAAGAATTGTCGAAAAAGGAGGATTTGTGGGTCTTGGACGTCTTGAGGTTCTTGATCTATCGGACAATCGTCTTGTATCACTTGCTGAGGATTCATTCGTACCGTTGAATTATTTGCAAAAATTAAATCTCAGTGGTAATAAATTATTAATGGGGGGTGTATTGGGTTTGGGTCATCGATGGTTTGATAATCTCATACGTTTGAGAGAGCTTGACGTATCGCGTAATAAATTGTCGAAAAGAGAAAGAGGCGGAGGCGGCGGCGGCGACGAAGAGCGTGTCAAGGACAACGAGGAAAATACAAGGCGCCGCTGGCGGGGCCCAATTATTATGGAAACTAATGAAATTGGGTATAAAGTTTCAGCGTCATCGATAGTATTGGCAAGTGTGGCAAGTGGACGATTAGAAATAATTGACGCATCGGGTATCGGTCTCGATCGTGTACCATCGGCACTGACAAGATCAGTTAGATCGTTAAATTTGTGTGGTAATCGATTGAGTGGAATTAACAGCGGTGATTTTGACAGTTATCCATTGCTCAGAGTACTCGATCTATCGTCAAATAATATTAGTGTGATTGAGGATGATGCACTTGGACGATTGGAAATTGTTGAAAAAGTCTCACTGTGTGCTAATCGTTTGAATAAATTTCCACAAAGCCTTCCAAGTAGTCTCGTTGATCTTGAAATTTGTCATAATTTCATTGATAAAATTCGTACAAAAGATTTACAAGGATTGGTGAAGCTCGAGAGACTGATTATTAATAATAACGAGATAAACTCGATTCAAGAGGGCTCAATGGGACAATTATTGTTACTTCGAGAGCTCGATATATCGGATAATCCGATAAAACGGCTACCGGCAAATACATTCAGTGGACCGACGAGTCTCATTGGTGTACGTATGTCGGGTCTTTGGTCACTGGGATGGGACGACGGCGGCAGTCAGATAGAACGAGGGGCCGGAACCGGCGCCGATATGGAATTTCCAATACCAGCACCCGAGAGACTCGTGTCACTCGATATTTCAAAAAGTCCAGCTCTTGCGGCTCAGCTTCTCGCCGATGAGGCTGCCCTCTCTGCGTGCAAGAGCCTAACAATATTGAATATCGCTCAAACCAATCTCACCACTCTCAGATCTGATTTACCATATTTACTTCCTCAATTGCATACACTTGGACTTTATGACAATCAGTGGAACTGTACAAGGGCAAATGGTGAGATAATGTGGCTACCAAAGTGGATAAAGGAGAATGAGGAGATGTTACCACATGCCAAATGTCACATTACATCGTATAATAAAAATCATGATAATGAAGAATCATCACCGTCGCCACCAGCGGCTGCGGCGTTGCTCACAATTATCCTCATGGATTTATTATTTGACAATTTTACAGAGCCTCAACAGCGCCTGATCCCCATTGACGCCACATCACTCTACCACCACCACCATCACCATCATCACCACCAACAATATACCAATAATACAAATTATATTTCGAACACTATTCAATCTATCCCAGAAGATAATAACAATACCACCACCCAACGGCCATCAGGAAAATTTCAAATATTCGCTATTACTTTTGCAACACATCCGGGAATTTTACTTGTCGCTGGTGCGATTATTGGCGCACTGACTGCTGCAGTTGCTGCTGCTGCTGCTGGTCTCGTACTCTCACACAAACTTTTTGGCCCCATCATCGTCATCAGTACCACCACCACCACCACCACCGCCACCAACACCAACAGCAGCATCAACAACATCAACATCAACAACAACAACAACAACAACCACCACTACAACGATACTAGTAGTATATCATCATCATCAATCGGTGTCTCAAATTTTATAACCAATCAGCAATCACCTATTGTCAATGAGCGTTGGTGAGCAAAAAAATCGTTTCTTCTTTTATTGACTTTCGTTACGAAAATCCAAACGTTATACGAGATGGCGATAAAAAAAAAAAAAAACAATACACACCGTGACAATAATAATGAGAGGATAAAGATGGCGCGCGCCAACGAGAAGGACGAGGACGACGAGGACAAGGAAAAAAAAACGACGAATCACGTTGCCAATAAATGAACAATAAATGAGCCAGCCAATAATTTCATGAAACCAATTTTCATGGAAAATCTACTATTTCACCGTTAAGAGAGAGGAGGAGGGGGGGGGGGATGGTAGATATTATCTTTCGTAAATTAACGAGTGTCAAACAGCAATTGTGTTGATAAAAAAAATAAATAAAAAAAAAAAAAAAAAACGAAAGAAAAAGAAAATGGTGTGACATTTCTATATCATGTATACACACTCACCCACATTACCGAGTTGAGCAAAAAATATTTCTTTGAGAACAAGAAATTCTTGTTCTACGGGGATCGATGGCTTGCCAAAGCAATCATTCTCCGGCCATACCTCTCTGTAAACAAACAAACAAACAAACATTTGTCAGCTTTGATCCCGTTTCGGTTTGTACCTTCTCCGAGATTTTTTTCTCTTGATTTAGCAAGTCACGTTGGTTCGGTGGGTGTCGGTGGGGGGTCGTTACCTTGCCGCACGTGCAACTCCAACAGCAGCTTCAAACTCTTTTTTCCAAAGATATTTTTGAATTTTTTTCATAGCATCGCTCTTTTGTTCATCTATTGGAATTTCAAGAGTCGCATCAAACGGTACAATATTTGTTATTATTCCATCTCTCATGACAGCTGAAATTTCCGGTGCTAGCTCATCCCACATTACCTCCAATGATTTTTTTTCCACCATATTCCCTCCTTTAATCCTCTTTTGACTCATTTTCATCCTACTATTTGTAATTTCCTTTTTTTTTCTCTTTCTCGTTTTTTTCTTACCAACAAGAAGAACGTTGGCACGGCCGCTCTTTTGGCAATATTCTTTGAGCATTTTGAGAAATATATGAGCGGTCGTGACAAGATCAACGAGATATCTTCTCGACATTTTAACATGGTCGTAATGAAGCAACTGAGATAATATCGTTTCACGATACTCGGCTATGTAGAATACATTGCTCTTGATAATTTTGCTCGATTCTCTGACAGAATCGTCATTCACATTCGCGCTGTCCATAGCAGCCAGAGTGTGCAATAATTCCTCATATGCCTTGAGAGCAACATGTAGCCTCTTTGACCACATGACAATATTCTTTTTATCCGTAATCATCATATCGTAATATTGTTCCAATTGTGTTTGTACCAGATGAAATATCTCGGTTGAAATGGTCTCACTGTTCTCCCAAACACCCAAACACATTGTATAAGTATCAACAAGAATCATGCACACAACCACACATCTATTTATAATCTTGTTATCATTATCATTATTATTATTACCTGACGTATTTAACCTCAAACTTGTAATGACGATTAAACTCCATGAAGAAGCGTAAAATCCAAAAATAATAGCTAGCATCTGAGACTGTTCCTCCATTATTTCCACCACCAGCGTTTATACAACTTTTTGCATATCTCATGACTTGATTGTAAGCACCATTTAAAAATTCAACGGAAAATTCTTTGAGAAAGAGCCGTACGCTCAGAGCTGATGTTCTTTCATCATGGCAATTATTGACAATTGGCATTCTTGTTTTTGGTTTCTTCATCTTGACCTAAAATATAATCGTACGCATGTGTATGTGTATGTGTTATCGTAATAGTCGCGTACTTATTGTCATCAGCAATAGGATAGGAATTTTATGAAAATAGTCGTCACCTTATCCTGGCCAAACTCAAGTGCTTCGATCTTTTGATATGGCTTGTGACATATGAGCTGATTATCACCGATGGCTTTCATATTTTTAACGACAAAAGTTCCGCCAAATCGCGAGTGTCTGCGTGGCCGAGCCAATTACCAATTAAAACCACATTCAAGAGAGTGCGATTCAAGTAATTTCACAGGTATACATATAGGTAGGTAGGTAGGTATATGGTTGGTTGGTTGGTTGGTTGGTAAAAATCTTACCTCGAGCCAGCATATTTTTTCATCTTGTCCATTCTTTCGTCAATTTCCCTCTCTCGAATAGCCAGCAACTTTGCAACATCTTTATCTTTTTCAATACTGCTACGTTCCAATCCGATGCTTGCCAATTTACTCGGACATTGCTCTCGCAGCATAAGCGCTATAATCTTGACGACAAAAACTTTTTATTATTATAATTTATTTCCTTACTTTTTTTTTACGATGAAAATAATAACGGGAATACGAGGATCGAGGATCGAGGATCGAGGATCGACGATACCTCCAGTACTTGAATGTGATAGTGTTGTTCGTCAATGTTACTGCTCATAAATAAAAGCATGTCAACAAGACCCGATGTATGCAGAGCGAAAAGAACCTGATGAAAAATTTTCATAAAATAATTAACAGGACAATATCGAGTTATTTTTAAATGATATGCAATATGTAAAATACAAAAGTACTATACCTCGTCATGAACCGTCGCATCATTGTCGGCTCGTTTTTCATTGTCATTGGGTGGAACTTGCAGTACATTTCTTATCAATGTCAAGATTCTTTCAATTATCATTTCATTCTCCTCTCCTCTCTCTGCACTATCCTGAAAATAAATAATATACAAAAGAAACAAATGTAATATTTTTTTAACGAGTCCACGAGCTGGAGGGGTGGGTGGTGGTGAGGGGTGAGAGAGAGAGAGAGAGAGAGAGAGACAATTTACCATGTTCAAAATACTTTTGAGCCTCTTTCCAACAACGGACCATACACGATCGTCGGCCAATGCTACTTTATACCCTTGCAAGTAATTAACCAATTGTTGATACATATTGCGCATTGTTTTTTCCGATGGCAATTCTTCATTGCAAACCATCAATGCCGGACTTGTAAGATTTATGAGAAGCCTGATGTATGCGCAGCAGAGCATTCACGTCGACGGGTCACAGCGTCAAATGAAACAGAGAAGAAATGAAAAAATTATTAAACAAAGGAGCCATGTGTGTACACATAGAAATGTGTATGCCAAGAAAAGCAGAGCAACATTACCTCAAGAGAACGTCCCACAATTCCGTCTTACTACAATGCTGTACAAATATTTTCAAAAGATCCGTCTCGAGTAATTTGGCTCGGCCAAGATATTGTCGAACGTTGTGGCATTCATCATCTCGTTTCAAATATTTTATAAGATCCTTTATGACATCTGGTTATAACAAATAAATTATCAAAATTTATTTCATGATTATTTGACATTGCACAAATGATCGCACTCTATGTGCTTTTCAATATTTATATATCATTGCCCAATTGCAATATATACATATATATTATTTGAGCACAAATCACACTCTTGGTCCACTCATCTCTCCTTTTCATTGCGCGTCTTATGATTTTCATTAAGATTTGAGAGCAACAGATTTGTGACAATTACCTATTCTCTATTTTACACAACTTGAAGAAATTTTCAGCAAGTATTATTATCATATTGTATATTATATGAGCACGAACATTTGTATCGCTCAAGAGAATCTGATGTATACATGATGATTGCAATGCAAAAGAGAGAGAGAGAGAGTGCACTTGTAATAATAATATATATTTACCCAAACAATGAGAATCCAGGTGATAAGTGATGCCATCGTAAAATCCGAGAGCAGCACAAGTAGCAGCAAGTTCAGCCGATATGAGTTCTGTCATTGTCCTGCGTTTTTTTTTCTTGTTTTTTTTTTTTCAATTCATCAATCGCAACAATTGGAAAAAACGAACGTTCAACATGATGATGATAATTCTTTATATACCTATATGAAATATATAAATACCAAGTATCATACATGCGTATACTTATATCTCGAGTATTGTATATCAAAATAACCTAAAACTTTGCTTACTCATTGTAGCCGCACGAGCGCGCGCGCGCGCCAAGCAGATGAAAAATTTGTTTCCAAGTTGAAAGAGTGTATGATGATAATTATTCTGGCTCAATTTTACTCAACTAACCCGTGAAAATAAGCCAAGAATTCTCAAGTGTTTAACAAACAAACAACAAAGTAAAGGGGAGTGTTATTGTATATATAGAGAGACGCGCAACGCGGCCGTAGCCATAGTAGCCATTGATAGTACACCCGCTGCCCGCTGTCAGCGCCCACCGTGATCACTTTCTTATTTCTCGCCTCGTACGTGTTTTCCCGCGCGAGACAGCCGGTTGTCATTTATAGTGTCATAGAGTGTGCGTGTGTGTCATTTTTTTTTGGCGGTGAAAAGCACGGCCAGCGGTGACAAGTTCAATCATCCCGGTGATCGGTGCCAAGAGGGTGTATAACGTGCAATTCACTAAGAACATTAACAAGTATAAAGACAAAATATAACGAATAGAGAAGTAATCCGTATGAATGACGCCCTATAAATCCAACGATGCTCAAGTAAATAATTGATGCACCGAGTGAAGCGAGTAAAAAAGCAAGACAGCCTGGCATCATGTCGCTACATCGGATCTTGATACGATAATTATTCTTTTGACTTGCCGCGATTGCCCATGACAATCCAAGTCCAAGGAGTGTATTAAATAATGGTCCGCCAAAACATGCCGAATAACCCATTCGTGGAAAGCCCCTCCTCGCTATCGCAACATTCGATATCAAATCTGCACAGCAGGGTGGTACACCATTAGCATAGTTTTAATAATAATAATAATAATAATAATAATAATAATAGTTGTAATAACAGACAAGAGCCCCTACCACCAATGCTATTGCCCCATGCGAGAAATGTTATACCGAGCATAGCGTCAGAAATACCGCTGGCATATCCAATGCACTGAAGAACCGCCATAACCTCATTCGCGATAGAGTAAACAATCAGCATTGCACCCGCAAAACCGAGAAAGGCAAAAGCCTTAATTAAAAAAAATTATTTCCTTATTCGTATATTGTTGCATATGCTATGTACATTGCATTGTACATACATTTGTGTATTTTATAGACAATTTTTATTATATTACTCACGTTGTGATACTTTGGACAATGATTTACTTTTGTTGTTAAAAAAACAGCGCTAGAGACGATGAATCCGAGGATGAAAATGATCAAAATTATTGGCACAGGACCAATACTTGTTTCCCATACTGTACATATAAAAATGATAAATTTGGGAAATAATAAAACATTACGAATATTATATTTATAATCTGTATAGATAATAATTCCAAGTGATATATAGATATAGTTTTACCGCTTACCGTTAAATATGAAAAGAAAAAGAACGGGAGTAATGAACAATTGAAAACAATTGAGTAATTTTGACCAGCCTCTCTTTTGTGCAGTCTCATTAACAACGGGAATAAACAATTGAAGAAGAAACGTGACTGGAGCACGTAATATTAGAATTATTTTAAGAAAATGATTGGAACGTCTCCAATCTTGGGCATTGATAGGATTCACATCGTAAATAAACTCTCGTATGAGACCCTTTGGGCGTGAATCATTATTAGAATTAGGCAATAAATTTGAAGGAGAAAGAGCAGGCGGCGGCTGCTGATGCCTTATCGATCCATTATTTCTATTTCGCATTCCATTAAAACTGCTCGACATTCTTATTCTTGTAATCTCCGTCGCTATCGCTACGTCTGCAAATAATAAAACGTACCTCTTCTTTTTTCTTTACTCAAATAATTTCGCGTTGCTTCGCTATACTACTATGCTTAGGGCGGGTTGTTCCACCTCTAGGTAAAGTTTATCTGCCAGATACCTCGTACATTTTGTATGCGGTAACTCGCAGATAATTTTACCTAAGAGTTGGAATAACCGGCCCTTAATGATAAATATAGTGGTATATGGCGGCGCGGCGAGCGCACCAAGTTTTGCCTGAAGGCTGTAAGCACGAGATCGAAGAGGAAGCAGCTGCTTATGTTGTATTGGACTTTGATGAGTTGTCTGATAGGCAGCAACATAAGTCTTGAGAAGCTCTGGATCTTGTAAACGTGGCATTCGTCCTGTAATAAACAACGTGTCATAAATTTGCAATCTTTCCCCCTCCCCCCCCCCCCCATCATCATCATAACTGTGTAATTATTTGTTATTGATGCAACGATAATGATGATGATGGTCGAGTACCTTTTCGCTTCTCCTCTCGATTCTCATAAATCTGCATTCCAATAACAACCGAGATAAATAATATGTAAATTAGGATTAAACCTGAAAATGAATTTGGAACAAGATTGGTAACGCGCGAAAATATATGAAATTTTAACACCCTAAATATTATTTACCGTGTACAAAAAAATTGTAGGTAAAGTATAACAAAACAAAAAAAATACGTACTCAGAGCTTCCCACAGATGAATAATTTGATCTTGACTGGCGTAGCTTATCCAACATATGGCAAATACATAGAAACAAGAGTCTCTGGTGAATGATTTAACGGGTATGCGAAAAGGTTGAGCGATGGCTACTGAGCCAGCTATTACAGCAGTTACAAATATTCCAGCACCAATCAATTCGGTAAACATAATAATCATTTCTTGTTGATCGGATACCAATGAGGTAAATATATCGGGTGCACCATTTCCAAATGCCAATATCGTAACTCCGGCAATATTTTCCGAAAGATGCAGTACGTTGGCTATGACACCAAGGGATGGACAAAAGCTGGTAAAATTTTAACAAACAAAAATTATTAAAAAATAATAAACTTTGCCGAATATATATATAAATTAAAAGCACTGCCCCACAGACAAACATGCACATTTTCATATGCTATTATTATATAGGCAATAGATATATGAAATATTTACGTACAAATTATCCGCCGTTGTGCCCAAAATAATAAAAAGATAAATCAACCAGACAACGCATATAAAAAGACCGAGGGCAAAAAATTTTGGAATTTCAGTGGTAAAAGTGCAAAAGAGCAATACGGTATATTGAAGGATCGAGTCCGAGGCACAATTTTTCTGATCCTTGACCCATTCGCATCTCGCAGCAGCTGGTACTTGCCACACGTATGAGCAATCATCCTGACAAAAACAACAATTATTATTATCCTCGTGATATTTTACTTGTCGTAAAATGTAAAATGTAAAATTATTACTACGGCCATCAGACACACATGTCTATATTTATTTTTTATTCCCTCACCTCTCTGATTTGAAAGCCACCGTATTTCGGGCCATCATCATTAATCGCAATTCCATACATTGCTCTCTGTGAATGGCACACGGCCCATGTCAAATGCAAAAGAAAATGCCAAAGACGCGATAAACAAAAGCATATATGGGCGGCTATTTGACACACTTTTTTTTTTTGTTTTCAATCATTACCAAACATATAGGTGACCTAATAGATGACTATTTCCTACATCGCAATCATCATAATTATTGTGCGGAGCAGCGCCTTGAAATTTTTGGCAGAACCTCTTTAGGCTCTTTATGATAAATAAAAAGAAATTAATAAATTCTAGAGAGATATGAGAAGAAAGAGTGCGATGAAACGTTCTGGAAAGAAAAAAAAAACAAAAACAAACAAATTCTCCCCAATACAGATGTAAGCGGGCCTTAGACCCATCAACATTCCATTGTGCGATATAATGGGCGCATCAACCATCAGATGACGCCAAAATCGTTAAATTTATGTAATAATGAATTTATTAACTTATTAATTTCCACATACAATAGTATTATGCGTAAACAATGAAATATTTTATAAACAAAATTTACAAAATAAGATTCAATAAGTCTTTACAACTAAAAGCTACTAGTATTATTAGTTACGGATCACATAGCTTTTATACTAGTGTGTGTATGTGTATATATATATATATATATATATATATATACATATACATATACATATATATATATATATTGTCGGGAAACGCGGGAAACAAGGCATATGGATGCGATGCGCGCGGATCCGCGAATCCGAAACTATTATTTCATTTTATGCTCTCTATTAACTTGTATTCATCATATCTCCTTTTCTCATTTCTACAATTTATATACGGCTGTCTTGTATTATACTATTTTTCATATACTATTTTTCATATAGTATTTTTCATATATTAGACCAAATGTTAGATAAGATTGGATTATCCGAATCATCACCGAGTAGAGAGATATCAAGGGCTATACCTATGAGAGGAATTGTGGAAATCTTTTTCTCTTTCTTTCTTTTTTTGTTCTTGTTTTTTTTTTTTTTTCCTTTTTTAGTTGTTTTTTTTTTCTTTTTTTTCCATAATACATACCAATATTATAATATTATATAATACATTCATAAAAATTCAACTTTTTTCTATCTGTAAATATAAAATTATCATCTCTTAGTTATTACACACCGCTGATAGTTGATATATAATTGCGTTAACCACCGCGATGCTCATGTTCATTCAATAATAATAAATCTTTTACACGATACGCACCAAGAGGCCTTTATCGCCTATTACGCCTTTATCGTTTTTATCGCTCCTCATTATTCTCGCATCCTCTAACACACATCCATCCATACATATATTATTTTCACTGTAAAAGTGTGGATATATTTGTATCTTTGAAAAATTTTGACTTGTCCCTCGTACCAGACTGCATCCCAGAGTCATCCCAGTTTATTGAATTTTAATATCTTGGTACAAACATCATAAGCGACGATAATTGTCTGATTTTCGAGAAAATTGTATAGGCCAAGCATCATTATAGTCAGACTCAATTTTCTCGAATATTAACAACAATAATTTCGCTTTATTTTCTATTATCTATTTTTTTTTTCTCAATTCTTTTTTGTCCACTATTTCACAAAACTCTCAAAATTTTTATGACTGGGCGTGGATGCTCACTAACCGCGTGTACGCGATATTACAATAAAATCCCTTAAGCCGTATATTTGTTTTTTTTTCTTTTTCGTTTTTCGTTCATTTTTTTTTCCATCACGCATAGTACACATGCATATTGTATATGACTATATGTACATTGGTAAAGAAAAATATATAATCATGATACTGCTGGTTAGTATGCGGTGTGGCATGCGTGTGTAATAGCTGTCAGCATATTATAATATTTATCCAAAGCGTTTGATTTTAACGCTACTGTGAATAAATAAAGTACGATGTCTAGTACGAGAATAAACAGCATATCCGACGAGAATAAAATAAACAAAAGTTTCATGTCTCAATAAGAGCTTTTGATTCGTTCATGCTGATTCGATTACGACACTCTCTTACTTTTTACGTTTCTTCTTTTTTTTTTTATCCGGTTGTGACAGTTTTGATGCTCGCTACTAATATATAATATATCATTTATTGTCCGTCATTCATTTCTATCTGTTGATTCACCCCGTCCTTGATAATCCACCCACTCACCCCTTTCTCTCGCTCTTTCTCGATCGACTGATAAAGGTAATAATGCATAATAAGTAGTTGATTTATCTCCCAATAATGTACATAAAGTGTCTAAGATTATTCCGGAAAGTGTCGTAGTCGTAGTCGTCGTCGTCGTCGTTGTCATCATCATCAACATCATTAAGCAGTAGCAGTGGCAGTAGCGGCGGTTAATAACTACTACTCGATGTTTGTTGTTGAGGAAAATATTACATGACATTGAGAAATATTATCAACTCGGCTGGAAGTGAATAATTTGACGCCAAAGTTTTAGCTCTGATTATATCGCATTCTGATGTATAGTAGGCCTATATAATATACTATACTTGACACAGTGTATTAGATAATTAATACACAAGTTGGAAAACATCAATAATTTAGAATAGTTGTGCAAGCTAATTATTTTCGTTCGTCTCATCATATATATATATATATATCTAGTATAATATATTTATATACATAGACATACGGACGCGCGCGCGCGCGCACATTCACACATATATATGCAACATTTTTGTTTCAATTTAGACAAAACAAAGCTTTATTTCGTCTCAATTCGCGGATATAAACATTAGCACGCGCGTTCCCTTCCATATTAAACATACCACTCGGGCGTCATATCTAACATTCTATACTATAGTTTATAATATATACATCAAGATTTGTTTTGTCCCATTTGAAAGTTATTTAATTTGTATCATCACTCTACTGTTATCTGCTGCAATCTACCTATATATCCTTCATTTTCACAGATATGTCAATGTCGATAATTTTTTCATCAATATTTACAATATCTTTTCATAACATTATTATAAGCAACAGCAGCAGCACTTGGTTTTTCACACTCTTTCTGCCCATTATGAATTTCGATTCTTAATTTAAAAGCTTATCGATACAAGTTGCTCAGGCTCAAGAAGAACAAATAATGATAAAAAGAAAGAAAAAAAGAAGAACAAGGTGATATTTACATACCGCTGGCATGCATCTTACTGTAGTGTCTTGTCAAAAGTGCAATTATCATCATTGACAAAAGGTGACGTGGGTGGTTTACTAATAATGATGCGGATGTCGATGCTGCTGCTGCTGCTGTTGCTGATGATGATGATGATGATGATGATGATGGCGGCGACGGTTGCTACGAGTCAGACGGCACCGTTTCTCATTGTTGTGACTCGTTTTATCGGGAACAAGAGCTCCTTCCGTTGATGCACATTTTTCATCATTACATCTGTCTAGTTCCGTCATTGCCTCTTGAATTGCGTTTTCCAATTGAACATTCAATTTACGACTTCTACAAATGATTATTAATGGCGATATTAATATTTATAATATAAGAGTATAATGGCGGCGGCAGCAGCAGCAGCAACAACAGCAGCAGTAGCAGCAGCAGCAGCAAAGACTCACTTTCTGACTTTTTTACGGGCCCGATGATGAGCTTCGAGACCATCAGAGAGAGATTGGAGAGTGTTTGTTTGTACATGAGTCAGGACGTTGGATGCACCAACTCCGTACCAGCGTACACCGGCTGTTAAACTTTCAGGAGGTCCAAGGCTCTCGACTTTGCCCGGCCAAGCGTTACTTCCAAAGGCTGCGCCCCATACGACTTGGCCAACTTGTATCTTCCAATCATCGTTTGTACAACAATTTTCCTCATCATCCTTCTGCTGCTGCTGCTGCTGTTGCTGTTGCTGGTGAGATACTGCGATGGGCCAAACAACCAATTCTTTAACAATCTGATGCTTTCTCCTGTGCTTTTGTTTCATCAGTTTAATAAAGCATTTGCGTACAGAGCGTAATCTACCTCCACACGTCACCACCAGCAGAGCAACGACCAATTTGCTATTCACCGCTCGCTGTCTCAGACTCATTTTTATTCAATTCAAAAGCTCTTTCTCCTTCCTCATATAAATATCCCCGCACCAGCTCAACAACATCATCATCATCATCATCATCATCATCATCATCATCATCATCACCATCATCATCATCGTCATTCATTCAAGTCTCATCGAAAAATCGGGCAAACGATGATGTTTGTTAAATATTCTGCATGGAATGTGCCATTGTAAATGAATCAAGCCGCGATGATGTTTGTGCGTTATGCCTACTGAGAGTAGGTCTTGTAAAATAGATGAATCCCAAGTTGATCTTGAACGAGCGCGCATCGGGCTCACTTGACTGAAAAAATATTTCAGTGCACGAGAGCTTTTGTGTATTTTGATGGGCTAGCGCCACAAATGGAGAGCGAGCGAGAGAGAGAGAGAGAGAGAGGGGGGGGGGGGAGGGGGAGAGGGAGTTTACTATCAAGACTGCCTCGCGCAAACCCAAGCACTGTGATAGATGGCAAGAAAATGCTCTGGATACTCGATCGACAAAATAATGGCGCTTCTTATTCGTTATGAAAGAAAAAGGTGGTTATTAGAGGGGTGGGAGGAAGAAAGCATGTAGTTTAATGGATTGTCATGCATCGATTACTGTAAATAAGCCATTCACTGTGTTAAAAACAAACACACCATTCTAATAATAATTATTATTATTTGATAAAAAAAAAAAAAAAAAAAAACAAAAAATAGTGTAAGAAAAATAAAATGATATGCGGCGGGCCCCCCACAAAATCCGTAAGATAATAATATATAATAAAATTTTATAAATGATTTATAGAGAATTTATACGATGTAACGAGGAGGGGGAAGGGAGGAAGGGAGGGGCGCGGTATGAATAAAATACTGACCATCCTGGTCTTCATGCAGAATCGAATGCATTTCGTGTACGGAGGCGAGCTTTCGCTTGATTCCTCGGATCTGCTCGCACTTGGCCATACTCATGACACTGTCGTCGCAGCAGCCGCCGATGCCGCCGGCTTGCTTTGACGTCTCCGAAGCATAGCAGATCTGTTAAACACAACTCGATCATCTCATACACAATTCTACGACAGTCACATGCTATTATTTTAATATTATAATAATTATTATTATTATTTATCATCATCTCAAACTATCATCAATATTCTCGTGTACTCTACGTACGTGCGTGCGTGCGTGTGTGTATGTGTGTGCGCGTGTTCCAATTTATTGATAAAATAATAAAATTCGCGTCAATAAAGACACGCCGGAACATGCGATTATTGAAAAAAAATATATATCAATTGAAAATAGTACAACAAGCTCGACAAACAAATATCTTAATTCACCCATGCTCTCGCGATCTCAAATTGGCTGAGGAAATTTTTTATTAATTTAACGCGCAATAATTACTATTCACTTGAGAATGAATTTATTTCAACATTATATATGCAAAGTTCTGCATGGACCTTTCATGACAGAACATGTGCCAATAATAATAATAATAATAATAATAATCAATTACATTATTGCAATGTTTACACTTGAAATAAAAATTGTAAAAACTATTATCGAGTCCTACAGAAAAGCTTTTGAAATAATGTTAAATACAAACTAATGACAAACTTAATAATAATAATAAATGTTCGAGAAAGAAATTGTTGGTTCGAGTATATTAATATAAAAAATTTTAGATAAGAAAATAAAAATATAGATAATGAAAAAGGGAAAATGTACGATAATCGCGTTGAAATTATTACAACCCGTATTGAACATTAATCACTCTGGTGTTAAGAATTTTTCTACGAGTCACTGGTATATTGCCGTTGATGAGCCAATGCACCCAAATGGTCATCATTACAAGAGTCAAAAATTTTATCATAAAGATGTGAATAGAGCGACGATGGCGGCAATATTTTTGTCATTGAATCGATATCAACCTTAGTGTGCATATAAGGCGTTTGTGTGGAGCAACAAGCTGCATTATCGGATTTACAATTGGAAAATTTATCATCATCACCGCCACCGACGTCGTCGTCGTCATCGTCATCGTCGTCGTCGTCATTGTCATTGTCATTATCGCCTTGATGGTCGTCGTTGGTTCCGACAATACAAGTAGGATTATATAACGATGAAATTGGCTCTTGTTCGAGCGATATATTGATTTTATTACGATATAGAATAGGCTGATATTTTTTACGTTTTGAAAGTATAGAAAAACGAGTAGTATTATTGTCATACTCGTGTTGGTACGAAGAAGAAGAAGAAGAAGAAGAAGAAGAAGGATTAATAAACGCGGCAGCGTATTTAATATCGGGATTATCGATGATTAATTGTTGCGATGGAAAATCAATTGGATTTTCCATTGTGTCTGAATATATAGAATAATTTGTTGGTGTTGGTGATGAGGTGTCCATGTGATCCTGGCGAGAATCAGGGTATTGTGTGTATTCTGGGTGTGTCGTATCGGCCCGGTGGGGCTGGTGCATTTCTATTAGAGTTAGATGATGACCCAATTCTCTGCTCCCCCCTTGTTCTAGATGCATACATCTACCAACCTGCTGCTGGATCCCTGATGGAGTTGACTCGACGGTTGACTCGACATAAGTGCCATGTCCATCGATTTGTTCCTCTCGATCCTCATCATTACGACTATTTCCCCTTCTTCTATCCTTTATACTCGCTATTTCATTTCTCCAATCATCTGCAATTATTGCTTGATTATCGGCTGAATCAGGCTCACCGCTGCTCGTTATACAATGAACCATCGGCTATGGGAAAAAAAAAAGGAAAATAAATATATTTCGTCATAATTATGAGAAATTTAAACATCAGCAGCATACTAATAAATTTTAATAATTATTACCGTGGATGAGCAAGAGCTGTGATGTTCGGCACAGGTGTGCTGAGGAGCTGGAGAAGCTGATCCATGTGTAGTCGTGTCTACAGCAGCAGGGCTATTCGAACGTTGACTATTATTTCCAGGACTGTGAGTTGTTGTATCTGGTGGTGATGCTCCTTGTTGTCTCTCGTGCCGGGACTTGTTAATCATCTGATGATTGGTAGAAATTATCGTTGGTGCTGCAACAGCCGTTGCCGTTGCCGTTACCGCTGCAGCTGCAGCTGCTGCTGCGGCAACTGCAGTTTGCGTTGAGACAGAATGTCTCATCATTGATAAATCATTGTATTGTTCATCGGTTTGTTCTCCTTGATTCTTATTCCCAATATTTATTACGGGAGAGAGACGATAATTTTTTCCACCACTGCTTGTTGTACTGCTAAGTATACTTAGTTGCTGCTGCTGCTGCTGCTGCTGCTGGTGGTGCTGCTGCTTGCGATTATGATCGTAAATTTTTTTATCATGTCCTTGATGACTTTGATGATGTGGCTGCTGATGCGGTGGCTGATGATGAAACAATCCCGAATCGGTACCATGTTGTCGTATATTCTTCGCTTTATTTCCAATAATTGGAGTATTCATGAGGTACGGTTGATTCAGATCAACATTTATCGATGTTCTTTCGTGGCTATTGGGATTATTAATGCCGTGTGACGGAGCTTGACAACTTTGATGAAAGCCAGAAATTTGGCTATTTGATACCATTGTCGTTTGTTGCTGTACGATCGTTGTATTTTGTTGCAAAAATGTTGTATTTTGATGATTTGCCGGGGAGGATACTGCAATATTTTGTGATGTAGCGCAAGGTACCATCAACGTTTGACCATTCATCTGTATAAATTGTTCTTGTTGAGGATGATGAAGAGCAGGCGATGCTCTAACCTGCGATGTCGTATTAAACGTAATTTGTTGATTTGGATTTACACTCGCTACAATTGGACTCAATTGATTGGCAAATGTGGCAGTCGAGCCGTTTACGATAAATTGTCCACCATTTCCGGATGACAAAAATTGTCCTCCCGTGCTGTTTTGCTGAATTATTTTTCCGGCACTGGCGCAACCACCGCCATTACCACCATTAACATTACCAACATTACCGTTAGCACCACCGCCACCACCACCACCACCAGCATTACCACCACCACCACCACCCGTACTGTTTGCATGGGGTGCCCGTATAACCATACCAGCTGATCCCGTAGTCAAAATACTCTGACCGGGAGTAAATAAACCACCGGTAGTGTGGTGGTGATGGCTCTGAACCGGTGTCAAAACATTCTGACCATTGACATTTTGTATCTGCAGATGCATACCAAGATGATGATTACCGCTCGTGTCCTGATGCAACAATGTCGTTGTACCATCAGCTGATGACATTACCATACTTCCCAGACCAGGTACGATAAATTGTTGTATCGTTGGAAAATTTTGTACCATTCCGGTAGTGGTACCATTCAACAAATTCACCGGTTGTAACAAATTTATGTGCTGCGAAGGCTGAGAATTTGTTATTATCTGTTGGGTGTTGAATTGAGCCGATTGTCCACTACTACCACCGCCGGCGCTACCACCGCCACCGCCATTACCATTACCACCACCGCCGCTGCCACCACCACCACCACCACCTCCTCCTGCTGATCCTCCGCTTCCGCCGCCGCCACCGCCTCCTCCTCCTCCTCCCGTTTGGCTATTCATGACAAGTTGAGCCGGAGCTCCAGCCTTTCCCGGAACGATCGTCAGTGCTTGGAGCATTGAACTGCCCAAATTGCCAGATTGAAAATTTTGTTGAGCAAAATTTGTGTGTGACTGTAATAGCATACCAGTCGCTGAATTTTGCTGAGATGAAGCGGCATGAAGCTGAAGCATCGACGCAACAGTTTGACAATTATTTTTTCGTTTTTTGTAAACTTTTTTCTTGTTGATAATGGTCGATTCGGCGGATGATGACGGGTATACGCCGCCACCGTTACCAGCCCCACCACCTATTGACTGTCTATTCATTATATTATGACTGGTCGTAGCACCCACGAGATTTTGTCCAACATCCTGTTGATGAGCAGCATCAATGATCGATTGGGCATTTTGCAACATATTTCCAGTTGCCACGGCGAGATGAGGAATTTGAACATTTTGTCCAATTCCATCCATTGTCATAACAGCTGGTTGTATCAGGAGGGGTGTTTGTATTGTATTAACGAGTACAGTTGGCTGGCCAATCATCTGTTGAGTGACACCAACCGGTGGTATAACTTGGCCAACGTTAGCCATCATTGATGGTATTGAATTGCCATTTTGCATCAACTTGTTTGAAGCTGCTGATGGTGGTGGTTGCATGACACTGCCAATGCTAGTACCTCCTGTACTCGCCATTATCAATTGACCTCCACTCGACACGAGAATATGACCAGGTGGAAAGGATGCTACTGCTGCCGCCGCTGCTGTTGCTGATGCTGATGCAGTATTTGTTGTTTGTTTTAGCATACCAACTCCAACTCCTCCTCCTCCTCCTCCTCCTCCTGTCGCGGTTGCAAGTACATTATGAACATGAATATTCGATTGTTGTTGATGTTGCTGCTGTTGATGTTGTTGCTGTTGTTGCTGCTGCTGCTGACGCTGCTGTTGTTGTTGTTGTTGTTGTTGTTGTTGCTGCTGCTGTTGCATTTGTTGAATGGCAACATCACTATTGCTCGTTTGAGGCACTTGTATGCTACTCACTACACTCTGAACCATCTCCAATGGAGATTTCGATATATTGTGAGGTGAATTGACAACATTGCCCATCATACTACTTGAAGCAGTTGTAGTCATTGTAAATATCATACCTGACGAATAATTTTTGCTCAAATGCTGATGTTGTCGATGTTGTCGGGATGATTTAACGTTACCGCTAATATTTGATATTATCGGATTTGATAAAGTTGGTGGTGAATTTATCGAGACGGTCGCTGTATTGGCTCTACCTGCTACAACCGATGTAATCGTGTTGCTACTAAAAGTATGACCGCTCGCCATAGTCGTAACAATGCCGCTCGATTGTGACATTGTAGCATTATTATTATTATTATTATTATTATTTGTATTATTATTACCATTACCACCGCTGCTGCTGATGCCGCCACCACCACAACGCTGAATCATCGCATCACGCTGATTCGAATCAATAATTGAAGTTTCTAATTTATAGAGCTGATGATGATGATGATGATGATGGTGATGATGATGATGGCGGCGATCGAGCGTAGTTTGAGAAGGATGCGTCGTCGAACGCACCGAATGGTGGAAAGGCACGTTTTCGGCAGATGGCAATGAAACTAGAGTTTGCGAGGATGATGGAAGAGGTGGACTTGGTGAAATGCTACTGCTCGATACAGTTGTTGTTGTCATGAGATATCGTGGGCTTGTTACTGTCGGACGATTTTGTTGTAGCTGTAATTGCTGTTGCTGCTGCTGCTGTTGTTGTCCTTCAAAAACGCCTGGCCCTTCGCTCCAAGTTCCAAAAGCTGTTATCGGTGTGATTGCATGAAAACCCGGGCTGAGTGACAAAGTTGGCTGATGAGATGGCGGTAGTGGTGGCGGTGGAGTAGGTAAATTTGCCAATGTTGTATAAGAGTACGGTGTCGATGGCTGAGAATAGCTCTGAGGTACGGTTGATGGCTCGGAAAAGTTTCGCAATGTTGCAGATTGTGAGAGAGTTGAATTTAATGTTTGTGGACTTGACATATTGGCCAAACTGCCATTGGTGGTGATGGTGGTGGTCGTGCTGCTGCTGCTGCTGCTACTACTGCTGCTGCTGCTGCTGCTGCTGCTACTACTACTACTACTACTACTGCCACTGCTACTGCTGCTGCTGCTACTTCTGCTGGTGCTGCTTCTGCTGCTCCCAGCCGGAGAACCATAACTTGTGCTGACAGTACCTCCCTGAATCGGCCGAGGATCAACCAGTCGGGGATTATCATTGGGTGGAAATTGTTCGGCAAATGTAGACGAAGTTACCGGATCATCAGTTTGATCGGATTGTAACGGGTTGTATGAATTTTTGTCATCATCGTGTCGATAACGATCGTGTATGTATGTGCAAGTCCGAATATTTGACTTGTCAATGGAGCTCGTACATGATAAATTCTTACCATAACAAGATAAATTGTCATTTGAAATTAAACTACTGTGTACCGGAGGATTCGGTGAAGTTGCATGATTATCCTTAATGATAATGGTTGAGTCATCAATCGGACCAATCGAGGAAAGTGTCTTTTGCTGTTGAACATAAATTCCAACACCCGCTACTACCGATGTTGCGTTATCAATTTGCTCAATTCTTCCCGTTTGTCTTGATATTGTACTGTTTAAGAGTGCAGTTTGTTGGGCAAGATATCCACTTGGATCATCAAGAAATGAGGGACCATTTCCTCCGGTTTTGTTTACCCTCGAGACAATATGCGCATCGAGCCTTGATCTCATGGGCTCTTGCTCATTGAGAGGCTTCTCGCTCGAACTTGGCTGTTGTTGTTGCTGCGGTTGTGGCTGTAGCAGCAGCTGCTGCTGCTGCTGCTGCATCGACGCTACTGAAACAATTGAACCACCGCCATTTCGTGTGTCAACAAGAGTATGATGTTGTCGTTGTTTTTTATTCGTTCCTTTGCCAGATTTGGATTTTTTCTTCGCAACTTGTTCATTCCAGGCAAATACCTGTGGAATATGATGATGCAATGGTGGTACACGATCGGAACTGTTGCATGATATTTCAGGAACAAAGATACAATTGTTGCCAATTTGATGCTTATAAGATACAACAGCAGCATTACTTTTCATCGATTTTTCCTGCTGTTGCTGCCATGGGATTTCAACTTGGGAGCTATTACGACTATCGTTTTTGGTACTTTTATCTGACTGGGACAATACTTCAAACTGTTGATGCGACGAAAACTTTCTCTTGTTTCGTTCGGGACAATTTTGTCTCTTTTCTAAATCCACCAAATGATCCCGTTGATAATTTCTTTGCACGCTTTGGTTGTTACTACTATTACTATTACTACTATTACTACTATTACTGCTGCTGCTGTGGTGCAACAAGTTACCATTTTCCACAATTTTATTATGGCATTTCATCAATGTTTGATTGCGCAGCATAGTCGACTGTTCGACAAGTTGTTGTTGTTGTTGTTGTTGTTGCTGCTGCTGCTGCTGTTGCTGTTGCTGTTGCTGTTGCTGTTGCTGTTGCTGCTGCTGCTGTTTACCCATACAATTATTTTCATCACTTTGATCATACGCTTTTTCTAAGCGAATAGTAGTCTGATTCAACATTGTTGAGCCTTCGATATTTCGATAGTTTAATGTTTCATTGGAATATTGTTGCGTGTCGTAATGTTGTTGATCATTTGTCGCATCAAGATTAAATTTTTCAGACCCCTCAATAGCTTGTGCAATATTTTTCTGTGACTGTTGATCCACTTCTATCCGATCAACGCAATTATCATCGCGATATTGTTGTTGAGTTTCAATCATATCCTTAACCACCACTTCTTTTTCCATATTATGTCGTAGATGAATTTTGCGTTCATCTATCGATTGCCGCTGTGATTGCACAATATGCAATTCTTGTTGATGCAATTGACCAGCGTAATTATGCTGTATCAACTGATTTGATATAATATTTTGTTGTTGTTGTTGTTGTTGTTGTTGCTGCTGTTGTTGTTGCTGTTGCTGTTGTTGCTGCTGTTGCTGCTGTTGCTGCTGATGATGACGCAACATTTGTATTTGCTGATGTTGAAAGGATTCCTGCTGCGACACATTATTGACATGGACAGCACTCGCAGCACCCCGTTGATTCATTATTAACGGATTTCCCATCAGTATACTTGCCATATTCTGCTGATTAAATCTTTGTGGAGAATTTTCAACGGCACAAACGCTAGAATCCATGTTTACCGTGTTACCAATATTGCCAGTTCGATGATGATGATGATGATGACGGCGATGGTGGTGGTGGTGATGGTGGTGGTGGTGGTTGTTGGCATCTTGATTAATTGGCTGAATTTGAGTAATTACTCCCGATTGCCATCCCTGTAATTCATATCAGTGAATTAGTATATTCTCTACAAAAATAGATACACTAAATTCCATCAAAAATTGATTATTCAATTTTCAACCTCAAGTTTGACGCGAGATGAGGTGCTTACCTGAGAATTTTTCGAGTTTAACGATGATGGTTGTAAAGGATCAGTTGACGGCGAAGCAATAGAGTAAATATTACTCGTGGCCGTGACTTTTCTTTTTTTCTTTTTGCTCGAGCCATCTATAAAGAATATATAAAAAATATATATTAAAAATTTGCTTAAAAACAACAATTAGATAAACACAAGCGTACAACTAAGTTTACCCTTTTTAATTTGTTGAACGAAATCTGAAGAGTTGGACAGGGGAGTAGAAGCAGCAGCAACAGTGGGGATGAGAGCATCGATGGATGAGACTGAGAGATTTGGTGTCAAAGATGCTACCGGACTGGCTGCACCTCCCCTCGTATTTATTGACAACAATTTTCTCTTGTGGTTGCAGAGTTTGTTCATTTCCCGG
The DNA here is from genome assembly GCA_963669185.1 of Dyspetes luteomarginatus. Taxonomy (NCBI): domain Eukaryota; kingdom Metazoa; phylum Arthropoda; class Insecta; order Hymenoptera; family Ichneumonidae; genus Dyspetes; species Dyspetes luteomarginatus. The sequence continues at coordinate 6,474,292 of OY769904.1, forward strand.
TTTTTCCCCTGCTCGGGGCTCCAAGGACGTGTGACAATCTGCCAATAGGATAATATTCCATAGCTTTGTACAAAATTAGGAGATTAGATAAAAATACAAAAATGCAATTCAATTGAAAGAATCGGTGCATATCAATTAAAAGGTTAAATATATGTTTGTGGCAAAAAAATTTATATCATTTTCTAATGTACAAGACATCTCGCTTGCAGGATAAATAAATTTCATTTGCACGATTTTTTTGGTTTGTGGTTGTGGCAATCGGTGCACTTTACTTGCTAACCCCCCATGCACATAATAACGCTAGTAATATCATACCAGCGTGATATCGATTACATATATACATATAACATATGTATGTATGTATGCACAATGCACACGTATACGTATGTATACTTACATACGTCTTATGAGAGCGAGTATATGTGTATGCCGCGCAACAGTGGTTCTCAGATCATCATCATTTCTCTTAATATTATTGAGATCATCCCCTATACTATGCACGGTACTCGTAATTTTATTTCAAGTGAAACAAAACTTATCGAGCATTCTTTGGTTATTCAGTGATTCAATTAAGTAAATTTTGTGATACATAAAAGTTTGAAAAAGACACCAGCTGGAGAGCCTAAAAATCACACTATCTGTATCGTCTAAACTCAGCCATAATATCAATAGGAACAATAAATGTATCATATCAAATGTGCAAACGGCCCCTGGGGTCGAAATCCCATTTTAAGAGAGAGAGAGACAGAGAGAGAGAGAGAGAGAGAGAGATATTCGTGATGCTGGTATTCGTCGCACGTGGTTGGTATATCTCGCGGGAAAACAGCAGGCTGAAACGTAGGGCGGGCTGGCTGAGATCTGAAGGTGGGGACAAAGGGAGAAAGGGAGGAAGGACGGAAGGAAGGAAGGAAGAAACGAGAAGAAGAAGAAGAAGAAGAAGAAGAATGAGGAGGAGCAGTGTAGCAGCAGCAGCAGCAGCAGCAAAAGCGGCGGTTGCCATCAGGGTACAGAGAGCCACGGAATGCAGTTTTAGTGGCGCTCAACTTGACTTGTGCTCCCCCCCCTCGTCAGATACACCTCTGCCCCTGCCACAATTCACACGAGCTCTATTGCCCCGTATATTTGGGGCCAGCTTTCCACTCTGACTGACTGATTGACTATATTATTAAATGGATAGAGGAGTTGCACAAAAGGGATAATATATACGACTGGCACGATATTCTCCATCATAGGCTGCTTGAAAGCCAAGGATGAATTTGAAAAAAAAAAAAAAAAACAAACAAGCAAAACTGCACTCTTTAGACGCAGAAGTAAATCCAAACCTAAACAAACAAATGAAAAAGAGATTAAATTTCGATATATAATATGATAAAGATCGGCAAAGATGAGAATTAGGAGAGAAAGGGATGGCAGCGGCGCGGGGCAATGGAGCAGTTCGTGTGCGGTATAATTCTGGCCCATATTAGAGCTCTATACAGGTCTCTTATACTGGGACAAAAATAATTAAATAGCCCCAGACGATTTTACAAAAAGAGGATCCTCCCCCGGTCCCCACCCCCCGTTGATAGAGAGCAGCACAGAGAGGGTAAAAAAGTATATGGGTGGCCTCTACATAGCCTCTGCATAGATTCCACATAGACTATATTTATACTTGAATGATTTTTATATAACTTGGTGTAAAATAGTTCGACATGTATATAGTACTAAAAGGATTTGAGTAAGAAGAAAGGAATTTAAGGCCACTGAATAGTAATAATAATTCCACTGATACCAATCTCATAAGCTCCGAGGAGCTCCGAATCAAGTGACTGGTACAATGTTTGACCAGCCAGATCGATAACAGCTGAGGAGCAGCAGTCACCGTTGCAAAATCTTTACCGACCATTCGCAAAACATTCAACCAACCTCAAGTTTCCCGGAGACTCCATATACGGGTAACGAGCATGATCTCTGTTTCTCCTCTCTCACTCAACAATTGTCTATTGACACTTGTCATTGGATTATCGATGCAGCGAGAGGATTAATATGTATGAATACTCGAGGATTTGTTCATACAACGAAATTTATGTTTGACTGACCTTCGGGTCAAAGTTGAAGACGCGCTCGGGCCTAAAAGGACACTCGAGACCACACTTGCAAGTTCCCGGTGTTGTCAGATACTCCTTGAGTTGTCCGAGCGAGCCGAGGGCCGTGCTGCTCGGGCTGAAAAAGTAATTACAAATATTTTTTTAAATTAAACAATTCATTCTTGTATTGCATAAAATTAACACAGGAAAAAATAATTGAAAAAAAAAAAAGAGTCCGGTCCGCGTCTGGCCGATTATCAATCAACAGCTTTCCAAAATCGGTCAACATGAGAATTCCAAAATTTTAATCACATTCATCCCTCTTTTCCTATTTCACCCTTACTCCCATTCACCCCACCCGACCAGTGACGCATTCAATTGTAAGGGACAATTCGCGTATGTACGCAACATGTACAATAATAGTAATAATAATTCATAGATTTTTATACTATATATATATATATATATATATACTAGCTTTATATAATCAAGACCATACTATTATAACAGGAGACAAAAATAAAAGTGGGTGTAAACATGTATTTGCATAAATTTGGTGCTTCTTTCGCGTTTTAGTATGATGAACGGGATGATCGTGTTATATAGACACATAAATGTGAAAAGCTTGCGGTTGAGGAACAAATTAATACATATCCAATGTGCTGCACTCTGTTAACGATCCAAGTGCCGTCGCGGCTCGCGGCTGCCGGTGCAGATTGGGGTGGTGACTACTGCGACAAGTTATTGATTACCAACTCGGACACACGCGGCTGCTGGGCGAGCGCCGGGTGAGTGGCCCGAGTGATCAAGGCTGCCCCGCTGCCGCCGTCACCGCCACCTCCATCACACACCACCACAATTCCCGTCTTTGTTCTCACAATAAACTTTTTGTTTTTTTTTTTCTTTTCCCCATCATTCAAGAGACCCAGCTAATGACCACCCAACATTTTACCCAACATACCCCCACAGTACTACTATGTCAATTTGTTTACATATATATATATATATATATATATATATATATATATGTACAGGAGGGTGTTTTACCAAACAAAAACAAACAAAAAAAAGTATAGATTTACTATTTAAAAAGTTGCTCGCAAAGGGCTGTAGAAAAAAAAAAAAAAAAACCGAAAGATTCATCGCCATTTATATACGTAAAAAAAAAATACTGTTATATGATTAGAATTTATAATCAATTGCCAGAGATATTCCCTTTTGCGAAAAATTTTATTAAAAAAATATAAATCTATACTTATTTTTATTGTGGTCATGAAACGAAATATTCTGAAATTACCTTTTTGGTATATTTTACCTATATATATACACATCTGTATGTGTGTATTCGTGTATCATGTCATGTAGTACGAGAGCTGATATGATAATCGAGTCATGATAAATGCCTAGCTATGCCCAGCACAGGAATAACATCTCATTGTCAGAGTCTCGTGACAAATGTCCAGAGAAGTGGGGGGGGGGGGCATGGGATAAAGGTAAATAGGACAGATGGGGATTATTCCCCATTGAAACTCTTTTCGAGCTATATAATATATATATATATATATATATATATATATATATATATATACATAACAAAGAGGCCGATTATTTTACTTTTCTTTGCACAACGACGACGACAACCAACAACGAGACTCGATTTCTTTCCTCGCTGATTTGTAAATCGATTTTTTTCATTTTCATTAAATATGGATCAAGTACGTTTTAGTCAGGTAAATAGCGCTCGAAATAATAATAAAAATAAAAATAAAAACGTTTTATGATTATGGAACAGAGTGTATAGACGGGTATATATATATATATATATATATATATATATATATATAGTATCGCGTATCTATCGAAATTGAGCAGAGCATCAAGGAAGAAAAATTAAGTAGATATATGCGCGCGGGCACTGTGAATACAATTTATCTGGGTCAAGAGAAAACCGGTCGGTCCCACCAAATCCCCAAGAGCCAAGTATAAAGAGATTGCCGACATGCCTTTTTCAAGCCTTCATCTCATTTGTGTTATTGGGCCTGGCCTCAAAAACAATAAACAACAAGCAGCCAAAGCCGCAGCAGCAGCAGCAGCAGCAGCAACAAGAGATTGTAAATTTACGTATACGAGGATACGAAATTGTATTACGAAAACTCGTGTACGATGAACCAAATGATGAAATTTTGTCACAGAAATTGTTAAAACGAGATACGATGAAAATGATATCATCCATTTTATTAGTCGCGGGCAGGTATGCAGGCAGCAAACGGGCAAACACAATGTCGATAAACCTCGGCAGGGGCACTCATGCGGTACATATTTTCTGGTAATAATAAACATTCGAGTATAGAAAGCTACGAAGGATAACCAGTGTGTCAGGGGCCAGGCCGACGGATTCGAGCCAACATGAACAAGAACGAGAAGAAGAAGAAGAAGAAGAAGAAGAAGAAGAAGAATGTAAGACAGGGCAAATACTACATGTATGTATATATATATATATATATATATATATATATATATATGTACATATACACAAGAAACGACCAAGTACGCTGGAATAGCAACTTGCATGGCGACGAGCGAGAACAACAATCGACCTTGTACTTAAACCATCACCCCACGTTTGATTCAAGGATAGATTGAGGTCACTGCCAATTACTTATTTCTTCAAATGCATAAATTTCAAAGTTTACGCGAAACGACATTGATACAATAATCTTTTAGACGAAATTCTTTTCATCATCTTTGATGAACAATGTTTCATGTGTATATTGAATTTTGAGATTTTTTTATTTTATTTCAATCTTGAAATTTAAAAAAAAATCAAATAAAAATTTATATATGCGTGTGTGTGTGTGTGTGGCGAGTAGAATCGTGCAAAAAGACACGAATTCTTAGTTGAATCGGAATCGGAATGAGAACAAAGCTCGATATTACAATAAAATTTCTACTTTTTCTTCTATATGTATAATTATCTCCCCTTTTTCTCCAGATACATTTTGCTATTTGAAGAAATAAGTCCGCACGAGTCCTTGAGTTTTATCATCAAGAGACACACACACACACACACACACGCACACACAGAGAGAGAGAGAGAGAAAACTCGCGAGAAGAATATCAACAAATATTGATATTTGTAGTCTATTAATCTAATCCAACAATTGTCCGTTTAATTATTTCCCCATATTTTTTTCGAGTAATTTATATTGTAATAATGAAAAACAAAGAACGAAAAATAATAATTAGTAATAAAAAAAATAATATATAAATTACCTGATGTATATTATGACATTGTTTGTTGATATTCTTTTCCATCCACGAGGCTCGCATATACTTGTCACTTGTTGTGCTCGGTGATGATGATGATGATGATGATTATTCGTCCCGTTATCAGTATTATCATTGACAAGCATCAAATTATTGGCTCGATTGTTGCCAACAAATTGGCCAACAACTGTCGTTGAGGAATGCGTTTGCTCTTGTTGTTGTTGTTGTTGTTGTTGTTGTTGTTGTTGTTGCTGCTGCTGTTGCGGCTGTTGAGCTCCAAAAACACTCGCGGTCACTAAATCACTCAAAGATGAATTTGTCGTGAATTGAGACTCGGGACTATCAATTATATTTGCACTGCTACGCCCGCTTTTTTTACAAGCGTCACTGCTATTGCTACTGGTATTGCTGATACACGATGATTCAACGATATCGAATGAGGCCGAATTGTGACTATGACGAGCCAGTCGTGTACGAGCCATTTCCGAGCTTTCATCCCGATTTTGTCTCTCAAAAGCATTACTATTATTATTATTATTATTATTATTATTATTATTATTAATATTATTATTAATATTATTATTCATATTCATATTATTATTATTATTCATATTATTATTATTGTTGTTGCTGTTGCTGTTATGGCAATGGCGACTGGTGACTTGCACAGATTGGCCCATTTGTCTTGAATAGGCATTTTCAATTGGTAAGACCAAACTCGAGCCAGCAGAGCAGCATCGAACATTGCCAAGGGGCTTGTTATTATTTTCCGGGCCAGGAGGTATCTCGGTAGGTGAATCGGTATATGTCACATTGGTGCAAATTACGACGGGCTGAGGTGGTGAAAAACGGGTTTGACGCTGCTGCTGCTGTCTATGCTCCTTCTCTCCCTCCTCTCCTTCATCCTCAGTCTCTTTGCCATTATCGTCGTCGTTTTCGTCGTCGTCATCGTCATCATCGTCATCGTCATCGTCATCGTCCTCCTCCTCCTCCTCCTCCTCCTCCACCACCACCACCACCTCCTCCTCCTCCTCCTCTTCCTCCTCCTCCACGTCTTCCTCCTCCATAATAGTCTCTGAATGTTTTGAATCTTTATCATAATCCTGCCAAGATTCAAGAGCAATGCCAGCATTGCTCATTCGTAAATTTGATAGACCATCATAATCATCATCGTCATCGTCATCATCATCATAATCATCGTAATCATCATCATCACCATTATCATCATCATCATCATGAGGCTTTAACGCAGAATCATCCCGATCACTTGGCGAATCTCCCGATTGTACGTCACGTATTCGAGATACGTATCGACTATTTGCCGATACATTATCAACAGAGGCAAGCTCATAATTCTCACCACTTACCAGTCTCTCACAATTGTTAATATCGATAGGGCATTCATCAACAAGCTCATTGATTATTTTCTTCGACTTGTTTTTAATTTTTTGAATGGTTCTCGTCGCGGTTGTAGTTGCCGATGCCAACACGACCTTTGCCACCGTGTCACATTCATTGATTTTGTAAAAATATGAGGATTTATCAGAGGGACAATCACGGCTGACTGGGGCTGGGTTAACATGATGCTGCTGGTGCTGGTGCTGCTGCTGCTGGTAATTTTCACAATTTCCCACCTGAATATCATTATCAACTAGCGATATCGCGCAACCGAGTTTATCACTTTGCCGCTTATCCACAGACACATTCGATGTTGTTGTTGTGGTTGTTTTTGTTTTTGTTTTTGTTTTTGTTTTCGTTCTCGTAGTCGTCGTCGTCGTTGCTGCCGCCGCCGCCGCAGCCGCCGCCGTCACCGCAGCCGCCACCGCCGCCGACGCCTCCACCACCGTAACTGTTCCTACTGAAATTTCAATATTTGACGATTGCTTCCTCCTCCTCTTCTTCCTCTTCCTCTTTTGGTGTTGCTGCCGATAAGTTTTTTGATTATTTTTGTAATCTAAGCGATCCGGGGGAGCAGGGTGAGAGATGGTATCTTCAGGCTTGCCGGCCATGGTCCAGGTCCAGCAGTGCAGGGTGCCGCGCCACCGACATCACTGGAACACACGGCGATCTCCTCCGATCCTCCACTAACCCCAGCTGCATTCTCTGTAACAAATAAACGAGCCATCTCATTATTTATTATTTTTTTCACACACCTCGTCTCTCTCTCTAACTTCATACATTTATACATTTAATTATTATAGGTAGCATGGTGGTTTGTTTTTTTTTTTTTTTTTTTTTTTGTCCCTCATCTCTTTTCTCATATAGATACTCTTTCCCGAGCGCTATTACACGCTATTAAACGGGCACTCCAATCAGACTTTATTGAGCCAAACACGTAGGCATTTTTTTTACCCTCTGGGTCCTTTTATTACATTTTATCAACGATTAACGAGACAATGTGAAGATTAACCGAGAATATACAATCTCTATTTTAGGCAATAATTCATGCCATAAGCTTTATCCAACATCTGATAATTATTTTTTTATCAGTTTTCTTATGTTTTTTTTTTCTTCTCAATATTCGTAAACAATGAGATAACGATTTACAAAACAGTTAAAGTTTTAAATTAGTTTCTCTAAAAGAAAAAAAAATTCGCTCATTTCATTATGAATTTAACTTTCACTTTAAATGTGTACGCAATGTGTTTGTTTTTTTTTTCCCCTCCTTTAACCGTCAAACAAAAATGTTTTTTTTCTCAATTGTTCCATGATTTTTCGCACATTTTTTGAAAAGATAAATTGCACACATGTTATTTTATACACGATTGAGACGAAACGAATGAGAAAAATATATATATATAGAAACATGTATATAATGTTGGGCTTATAAATGATTATCATTTTTTTACTCAATCTCTCCTATACACTAGCCATTTTGCTTATAATCATCAAAATAATAAATAAATTAGTTTGTCTTTACGTTTTACGTTTTTTTTATACGCCTTCGAGTGCAATGTATGTTTTGGGTTTCGCTTGTTCCAATCAATCAATCATATCCATCGCCCCACCTCCCACCCTACTCTTAACTCTTGTTCCCACACATACATGCAGCGCTTTCTCCAAACCACATAATATGTACGTCAATGGGTACATGATGCACCCTACGTTCATAACATTCAACCTATTGGACCATCAACCTCTGTGGTATCTCGTCCACATCATCTATATATATATATATATATAGATTGGGATGTTAAAAAAAAAAAAAAAGGCAGTAAAATGGTTAAAAGTGCGAAACCTCTTACGATTAGAACCAATTGCCAGAAAATTTCACGAGGTGTTTTGAGGAGTCAATACTTGATTTTACAAGGGATCGAAGCTCATATTTTTCCAATATATATATATATATATATTATCCTCTGTTTTCTCAAATTCCGCATTTTTTTTAACCTATAAATGACAAATGCATTGCCAGTCCTCCTCCACCCCCCCCCCCACCTCCACCTTCCATCAGACAATTGCTCAAGTCTAAATCTATACTTTTTTTTCATGCTGGTAGGAATGGGAAATCTGAAATAAAGTTTGTGTGTGTGTGTGTGTGCAGTATGCGCGGGGCTATAGTCACGGTCAATGAACGATCGACGAGTTGGGAGCACGCTCATGGCCCTCGTGGCTCCTCATTTCTACATCCTCTATATTCTGCCAATCAATACACACACGTCGACGTCACGAGCATTCTCGCCAATTTTTTTTTAAATTTTTTAATTTTTTACCACTTAATAGAAATATCCATGAATATTGCTCTCTTATGGTGATAAAAGAGAAGAAAAAAAAAAAAAAAAAAAAAAACAACAACATACGTTTAGTTAGAAACCATGCAAGTGCGTAGAATTTAAGACAGATGATGAGTTAGTTATTTGTGTTTGGAAGAGCAGCATGTACCGAGCAGATTTGATGATGCACATGTGTATGGGGCAATTTAACGCTGGTCAATGAAACCCTTTGTAATCATTCTCTCTCTCTCTCTCTCTCTCTCTCTGTCTATCTCTATCTTTCTCTCTCTCACACACACTCACTCACTCACACACACAGTATTAAGAAATAGCGCATGCACTAATGTTATCGCAATTACACTCATGAAAATTTCATATCGACAATCACACAACTTGTTCACGTGTCTCTCTATGTCGCTGTTTCATGAAAATCATGAGGGAACAGAGGGGCGGGGCGGGGAGGAAGAGGGGGAGGGGGCTCAGTGATCAGCAAATATATTTGCTACAACTACTGAAAATGAGAGTTATGATGAGAGAAACGTTTATTTTTTTTTATACACATATACATAGGCCTGGAGGAGAGAGAAATCGATGCTTCACGATCGTCAAACAGCGATTCAAGTTACGTAATCAGTGATGTGAAAATCGCTTATTAGCGGCTGCATCATCTCTTGTACAATGTTTGTGGACAAAAGAAAATAAAAATAATGCCAAGTATCGCGATCGCGTGGGCGCTCTCGTATGGGTTAGTATGTTTTTTTTTTTTTTTTTAAATCACCACAAACATCAATCTTGACGCTTCATTTATTTATTTTTTCTACTGTTTTGTGTTTCAGTGGTAAAACAAAAAAAAAACAAAAACAAAAAAAAGGCAACAAGTTTGAGAATAAAGAACGATCAATTGTGGTGAGGATTATGTGGCGGGGTCGGTAGACCGGGGGGGGGGGGGGGGGCTTGGACGGATAAATATACTGAAGATATTGCTTGATTGTCAGTGAGAGAAGAAGGTGATGCTTAAATGAGAGAAGGTCAACGCAATCGAGTACACGTAGTAAGTATACAATATATAGACATATGTAACTCGTATGTCAGACCGAGCACGAGGTGTGTACTCGTTCGTTTTACTCGCGTTGTCTTCTATTCACTATTATGTATATATAAACAGCAGGGGGGGGAGAGAGAGAGAGAGAGAGAGCACGAGGTGTGTACTCGTTCGTTTTACTCGCGTTGTCTTCTATTCACTATTATGTATATATAAGCAGCAGGGAGAGAGAGAGAGAGAGAGAGAGACCAACGTTTTACGCTTTTACACCATCGTGGTGTAAAGCAGTGTAAAGCAGTAGTAGCAGTCGTAGCATTAGTCGTAGTAGTAGTAGTCGTAGTAGTAGAAAATAACACGAATGAAACGAGCGAAAAGGCTCAGCAGCCTACTACTACTACTACTACTACTACCACCACCACTATCATAAGAACGCATTAGAGAAGAATGGATAATAAGGTCACAGCACCGTGTATCATTTGCTACTTTCTATCGTGCGTGAGCGTAAGCGTGTGTCTATGCGTATTAATCCACACCAACATTTACCGCCCACTTTTTCAATGTTCGATTATGAGAATGATGAAAATTAGGGAAAAAAAAATCATCAAACTACACGGAATAAATATCTATCTTCAGGTTATTATAATATAGACACGGAGGCGCCATTGTTGTAATATCTTATTTGCCCGAAACACATACAAATCATCAATTGTTGGTCTTGGCTCAGGTCAGGCAACACCATCGAGATATTCAACCAAAATATATCAAGTTACATTTGAGGGGCCCTCAAAAAAATTTCTGGCGAGAATATTATACATATATGCATCGCGAGATTCGGATGAGCGACAAAAATCACTCAGGAATTAAAAAAAAAAAAAAAAAAATGGACAAACGAGGGAGGAGCAGCGCGGAACATACCGGGGATAAAAAAAAAAAAAAAAAAACAAAAAATATCTAGTGAGCACGTACATGTGTTAGCTTGTAGCAGGATATATGTATATGCTTAGTTAAACTCACAGCAGGTACAAGCAGCAATCGTCTCTCATCAGTAATCTTTTGAGCTGCGTGTTTGGCCCAACCAAACGTTTTTTTTTTTTTTCGATAATTAACGATACCTGCTCCGTTTTTTCTAGTGTCTCGCGCAACACACGACTGACAAATTATTATTCTCCACTTGATCCGATCATTGCCAAGTAATAATCATTGATGCGCGCAAGACGTACCTACATGTCACGGTCAATTTTTTTTTCTTTTTTTTTTTCAGCGAAAACAATTTTGATGGTCGATACGGTAGGGAGAGGGGTGTGGGGAGGGGAGGGGAAAAGGACGACAGCACGAACGACAAATGACGAGTCTCGTATAACACGATTCACAATGATGACGAAGAACCAACACAAACACCAAATACAATCCACACACGCACGCAGCACAGAGAGCGGGCGAGAGAGAGAGAGAGAGAGAGAGAGAGAGAATTGTCGACGCTCTCAAGTCATGAGAGGAAAACTTATCGGAAACTACAATTCCCTGCTCCCCCTCCCCAGATCCGTTGGCACAATACACCTACTATAATACGTGATGTTTATGCACTACTCTGATACCCAATACATACTGCTCTAGATTGTTGCCGATCATGTTTCACCGTTGCGGCTGCTGCTGCTGCTGCTGCTGTCGCTGCTGCTGCTGCTGGTGCCACCGCCGCCGCCACCACCACCGCCGCCCCGACACGACTCTTGTATAAACATCATTTATTTTCAGACAAATCTACCATCAATTGTCCAACAAACTATTGCAAAAACAAGCCAAACGTAGAAAAAAAAAAAAAAAATCCGTACCAGCGCAAATTTTTAGGCGTAGAAAATAGATAATATGCACTACTGCGCAGTAGTGTATTTCTGTGTGTACTCTAGGCTCTTTTCGCGTAACTAATATTGAAAAATAATGGCTCCCTCTGCATACCCAGAGATCACGGAGACGAGAGAACAAGTCCAAGTCGAACTACATCAATGCTCGCAGAGACGTTGTCGTCGTCGTCGTCGTCGTCATCGTCTTCGTCTTGGTCGTCGCGTAGTAGTCGTTGTCGTCGTCGTCGTCGTCAATTCGTGCGGCATGCGGCGGTGCGGCGTCACCACAAAACAAAATGCGATGTTCGGTAAGAGGTAAGAGGTTCGCCGTCTGCGCGCATGGCGTCGCTTCTAACGCCTCAACTGGACGAAAGTAGCATTTTTTCTTTCTTTCTTTTTTTTTTTTTTTTTCCTTTTCATCACAGAGATCACAAATCACACATAACAAGATAATAAATATATAATAAATAAAACTGCAAAGTGTAAAACACAAACGAAGGCTCAATTATCGCGATATACGGTGACAGGTGTGTTATCGATGTGTCTCATAAATATCCGAAAAACATTTAAAACTTCAATATTTCGTGTACTCTTTCTTTTTGTTTTTGTTTTTTTTTTTCTTCAAGCAATCTACATCTTTACGTATTATTCTCACCGGACGATAATATATATATATGTGTGTGTGTGTGTTTGTATATCGACGCGGTGGATTAATTAAATAATATAGGATCAATTGCCAGAAATACGACCTATACCTGAAGTTAACCGCACATGGTACGCGGTATTTTGGTAGCGGCGCGCTCTCTATCGGTAAAATAGTGTACTGATTTCAATATTCAAGTTTATTATAATAAAATTTTAATTAATTAAAATAGATGACATATGAAATATGAAACTCTCACCGCTATCAGCCTAGCTCGCGCTTTTTTCTCGGGATCGAATGCTTATAAAAATGTCCTGTCCAATTGGATGAGGAGAATAAACCAAGTATGCATTATTACCGACCGTTTTCATATGTTCCTCTTGTATATTCTAATCGATCACAACAACACCCCTCTAGCAGACATAAAAACAAACCAATTGAAGACATTGAACATGTTAATCGAAATAAATCATACGAATTATTAAAACAGAATATAATATGTTAATTATTTCAGACCATCCCGCGATGACCTAAAATAAACCAAGCAAAAATCCCGCTCGTAATAAAATCTACAGCGATAAGTCAAGTCCACAAACATTAATACTACACGAGATATACAAAAACAACAAAAAAACCAACAAGCTATTCAAGAATAAAAATTACTTTCAAAAATGCCTCGGTGAGTTTAAGCAAATAAACAAATCAATGAGAGCCTAAAAAAAGTACGAAAATATTTAAAAATTATCAATTAGCAGATGAGTATAACTTAATTTTTTTTTTTTAATCCGCGAAAGACCTGAAATAAACAAATCATCCTACGAACGGTACTGAAACCGAAAAAAAAAGTTCAATTTGATGGAGTGATGAAATAATGCTTCAATGTCAAATTTATCACAATTATTGAAGTTTAATTATAGAATATATCCCATCCAACAAAAAGGAATCCACATAAAACGTATGGATACACAATGCTACGCGTGATTTTATCTTTACGCGTTTTTTTTTTAACATTTTGGTACTGCAATTTGCAGTGCGACATTTTATTCAAATTTTAAAACTCTGTTGGGGGGGGGGGAATGATTCCAGACATTTCACGATAACAATGATTCGACAACGAATTTTCAAACTAAAGTACGAAGAGATAGATTTGCGATTTGCGGTCATTATGCATTGGCCGGGACAAAAATGATGACAAAAAATAATACAACCGCATAGCTTGATGTCGCATCGAACTATTTATCCTACACGACATTCAAGCCCGGAGGAAATAAAAAAATAACAATATCATTAAGAAGTTCTTGTATAATGGACGTATGTATTCCACAGTTTTACTCTGCATTGTGATGTCCTCTCTCCCTCTCCCTCTCTCTCTCTCTCTAGCCTCGATAAACTGCAAAAAAAAAATCGACGATTAAATACGGAAAATTCAAGTTCAAGGCGTAGTTGAGAATTTCATGCAATTGCTACGCGAAAAAGCGAGACAGAGTCTCGGAGAGATCGAAAAGAAATTCGACAGTTTAAATTAGAAAAAAAAAAAAAGTATAAAATAAAAGATTAAAAACTTACCATGGCCAAATTGCCGAGTCGAATGGCATCAAAATCATCGATCAATGACATCAATCGTACCACTTTGTAATTTTTAACAAAAAATAATAATGCAAATTTTACAGTTTCAATGCTTTTGCTTTAAACTTTTACGAGTATTAGAAGAAGAAAAATACGATCGTTTGAACCGAAAAAAAAATGAATTATTAACGAAAACTTCGACACGGCGTTATGAGGTAAGGGTATTCGCGCAAACAAAGCAAAAAGGGCAAGATCGCGTGTGTAAATTACCGAGCATGTTTATCGAGCATATTATTTGAGGTTAATCACAATGAACATTGTTTCATGAAGCTTTTAATCACCGATAAAATTAATTGAAAGGTTCAAGATCATAACGCGACAACACGAGATCTCGTACGAGCATCGGCTGCCACACTTTCTTCACTGTAATCCTTTTTTTTTTACTCCACTGGACTGAAACGCACGTTCACGAGACACATAACCGATAAACACACGATTTTTGTCCGTTTATTCGTTTTATCACAACGAGATACACGTGTTGAAGCCCGAGAAAACTTACAAGCACATGATAACGCAAGAGTGCGCACGGAACACTCGGAAACACGTCTGCGCTACACGACGGTCGGCGAAGAACTCCCGCGCGCAGAGCACAGGGTAACACGTCTACGCTACGCACAACGGTCGGGGGAGAACTGGCGCGCGCGGAGACGCTACACGCTATCGTCCCCTCCCACTTGCCTGTCAAGTGAGAAGAGAGTGGCGAGTGGGGGCTGCGCGTGGGGCGTAAACGCGTCGTACGCGCAATACTCGAGAACATGGTGAGCGCGTTAAGTGGGGTGAACGCGGAACGCAGAGAGTGGGGTCAATGTTCTGCGCGGGACGTTGTCGCGCATCATGACGTCACAATGGTACGAAAAATTTAATTAAGGGATTACGCAACCCTGAGGCGCTCGAAAAGTTATAGAAAAATTGATGAATTTTTCTCGACACAACTATTGAATATAAAAAAAAATTTGCGTTAATGTGAAAATCTAGTAAAACTCGCAGCTAACTTCAAGTTTATATCAAATTCTGCAGTTTTACCGAATATTGATAACTTAATAATAATTTCCGGTATGACGAAAAATATGCCACGTTGATGGTTTCGCTGCAGGCCGGTAGTACCAAGTAGTACTTGGATGACACATGCACAATCACCTTCTTTTATACGCATCATTAAATTGCGGCGCATGTAAAACTAATTTGTCCAAAGTGCTTCGTTATAATAACGTCGACGGTCGCCGCCTCCGTCGCCACCGCCGCCGCCAACGAACCAACTATCGAAACTTTACCTACAACGTGATTGGTCGATTATATCAATAAAGACGTCTTATTGGTACAGCTGCAGAGATGAGAATACACTTGTATGATATAAATTTGATATGAGATTAGCCTGACTGAAATTGTAAAATGTCTCATTGTGACGTCAGATCAAGTAGGATTTATTTATAAATTTTTCAACGTATCTCGTACTTTGAACCGTATCCGCTACACGGCAACACGGCAAGTAATACCTATGCGAGTACCAGCAAAAGCAGCTACGTGTGCAACCCCGCAACGGTAACGTTTTTTTTCACTCATCGTGATACACGTCAGTGAAACTACACCGCTTTCTCTCTTTTTTTTTTTTTTTCATTATAAATTTCTGCAAGTGTTGCGCGTCTTATTGGGTCGGTGGTAAGTAATATATTGACGAAACTTATTCTTATATGTATAATAATTAAAGATATTACCTCACAAGAGCTTTAGCCGGTTAGTTTTCATCATAAATGTTGAATATTAAGAAAGAAAAGAAAAATCAGACAGTCTTTTCTCTCTCTCTGTCTCATTGCTCGTTCTCAAATACGCAAAAGGAGCATCACTCTCTTGCTCGGGCTCTGCTCCGGGGCTCTGGCATCATACTCGATGACTATTTTGTTTCAAGTCGTATATATATATATTTATATATGGTAGGCGTATTCAAATGAACAAGTTCTGACGGACCGTAACACTGGAAAATACGAATTTTGCTTTGCACGTATTAATTATCGAGATAATACATAATAGTAAGATTAATCATTGAATTGCTCAAACTGAACAATATATATATATATATATATATATATATATATATATATATATATGTATATATATATATATATGTATATATATATATATACATTCATACACACGTATTATATACATAACCTGAATAATGGTAAGAAAATTTGACCGATTAATATTTTTGTCCATTTCAGATAATCAAAAGAGTGAGTCAATTTGTGAAAAAAATATGAGTCTTCAGTGGACATTGATTGCGTCATTCCTCTATGTAGAGGTTTTTGTCGTGTTGTTGCTGGTATTGCCGGTAGCATCGCCAAAAAGATGGCAAAAACTCTTCAAATCGCGCTTTCTCCAAAGTCTGAGCAATCAGGCCTCTGTTTATTTCCTTGTGCTTCTTGCAATTCTCGTTCTCTTCCTCCTTGATGCTATCAGAGAAATGCGCAAATATTCAACGATCGAAGGTGGAGACCATCAACATTTGAATCTTGAGATGCAAGGTAATTTGGGACTTTTTAAAAAATTATTATTATTATGGCGAGTTTGCGCAAGTTGCGGCCGCAAATTATCGGAATATTATCAATTGTCATAAACATAAAGGAGCTCTTGGCATATTTCAGGAAACATGAGACTGTTCAGAGCTCAAAGAAACTTTTACATATCGGGCTTTGCGCTATTTTTGAGTTTGGTAATACGTCGTCTGGTAATTCTGATATCGACCCAAGCTACATTGTTGGCCCAGAGTGAAGCTGCTCTGCGACAAGCGCAGTCGGCCACAACAACAGCAAGAAGTCTCATATCTCAAAAATCAGCAGGAGAAAGTGCACAAAATGATTCAAACGAGGCCCATGACAAAGCAGCCTCTGAACTCAAGACACGGATCAAAGAATTGGAGAATATTAATAAAGAACTGGAGGGTGAGCTTACCAGAGAGAAAAAAGACAAGGAGGCGCTTAAATCACAAGCAAAGTCTTTGACCCAAGAGTACGATCGCCTCAACGAGGAACACTCGAAATTACTCAAATGCGCTGACAGCAACAAGAAAAGCGATTAAATCCTTCCACGCAACTTGCACTTATCAATTTCAATGGTATACCAACGCTATTATGCTTTTTTGTTGTTTTTTTTTCTTTCCTTCCTGTTTTCTTTCAATACGTACGACATAATCGTACTTATGAGGGATTTTGTCTTTTTAGCATACTCGTGTGTCAGATGGAGTCAAAGTGCAACTTTTCCAGATGAATCCAAGCTTGTCTGTGTTAATTGGCAAATTATATGCGCAGATATGCTTTTTTGTCATTGGAAGCACCATCATTACCACCATCCCCTTTTCGATCTAAACTCATTGCACAGAGCGCACGAAAATAGACCGGTACCATGCTGTGCTGTATCTTAAAATACTACTAGCCAGAATTTTCAAGAATATTTGAATTGGCGGTGAGGGTCCCCCTTTTTCGGGTGTTTTCTTTTTTTTTCCACCATTACCTCATCCACGCTCATTGCACGTCGGTGGTAGGTCTTTCAGTTAAAAACGAAAAGAAGAAAAAAAAAAACAATTAAAATAAAAGAAAATTCCTAACGTATGCACGACGAGCTCAGAGCAGAATTAACAGTCCTCGATAATCATCATTCGATTATTTAAAAAAATAAAATTAAGTTTACGGTAATTTGAAATTATGTTGTAATTATAATTAAATAAAAGCTATCTTTATCATATAACATGTGACAAGAGTGTGTCTCACCGAATATTCGTGGATATTATTATTCATACAACAATTGAATAATTTATTTTATATTGCTGTACATATTATTTATTTTGTTTTCAAGGCTTCATCATCCATCTCATGATGAGTCTTGATCTGCATCTGCCATTCAACTACAACAGTGTGTTGTCATTTGTCGCGTGCAGATATCAAAATAATTATTTATCTCCTATACATCATTGTGTAGTCTGTACTCGATTATGCCAACTATATATATATATGTATATGTAATAGGTCTTCCAAAAAAGGAACATAGAATTTTGTTAAAAGAGCAACGCATGTATATTACCACAAGTGTGTACTAGCAACGTGCGGCTATAAGTCCTGCACGTCTCTGATCGACACAGTTGCTAAACTCTTCCACCAAACTTGAACACTTTAAGATCTCTTTGGGATGATCATTGTAACATCGAAGAACCTTTTCTTTGTTCTCTATGCATGGTGGTACAACAGAATTTAAATCAATCTTCTTTTTGCCTGGAAAAAAAAAGCTTCAAGTTAAAAATTTGTCCCACGAGTACAAAAGTAGGACAAGTGGATTGTCTCAAGGACTTTGTGCGGTGCTTTCATAATAGTAATAATTGCACAAGAGTCATCATCAATGAGGGTGGATGTGGATTGCACGCATAGTGCTAGAAAATAATTACCTTGAGTGCTAGATACTTGATCAACGGCTCTTTGATACTCTTCCTCCAATATTTCATCTATTTTAGCATGATTATCCTTCAAATTTTCCAAACGTCTCTGCCAGTATAAATTCTGGCTATTGAGTTCCTCTTCTTTTTGCTGTTGCATTTTCAGAGCAGATATTGTATATTCTGGATGTACATGGACAACGGGATTGCCATAATATGCTGGTTGATCCATTGAGCTGGTTTTCCTTGTTTGTTCCATAGAGCCAGATTCCCACTGTCCGTGTGTCGCGTCTTTGTTATTTGCCGTCGATGATTCTTTCGTTGGATTCCCGCCGGCTGTTCCGTGAGCAAGACGTTGAGCTACTCCATTCGAGATGTGAATAACCCCAAGCTCTTCATCATTAGAGATGGTCAGCTTGCGGGTACTCTGACCGGAGCCCATGCTCGTTACTCTTTTTTCCTCTCTCTCTCTCTCTCTCTCTCTCTTGAAATCTTTTCGCACACAGCTCGACTTTCCAAGTTTGTCCCCACGTTTTTTAATCGAAAAAAAATTTTTGGCAACAGATCTCACGACCAACAAATGATGTTCAATGTTACGTAGTGGCCATTTATTTATCAGAGAGAAAAAGTGTTGGTTTTTTTTTTCCTTTTTTGTTTTACTTTGACTAGGAATTTTTCATTAACATAACGTCAAGTTATATAAATTTCATAATATGTGCGGAATATAGAAAGACCGAGAGATATAACTCTCGCTGTAGAGTGGCAGCACTGTGCAATCTATCTATTATTTTTTCAGCTGATTCGACCACTAGTGCCTCTGGCGGAACTTTTGCAAAACGAACACAATTTTTTTTATTACAACTCCCTTTATAGGGGGTGCGTTCTAAAAATTTGATGCTAGCAAACGCACCCTTATCTCTGCAACGTCGAGCAAAAGTGGCGCCAAGAGCCGCCAAAAACGTTGAAATACGTTACAAAAGTCGCAGTTGTTATATCTCGAACGCGTGTAAAATTAACCCCATAGAGGAAAAGTGACGAAAAGACTGTTTATATTTATCCTCACTCATCATAGATTCCTACAACCTATTTATCGAGGTATTTACAAAACAAGTCAAATTAATATTAACAAACGATCATTATTTATTGCACACATTCGTGTAAACAAGCCAGCATGCTTCATCCACTTCACTCCACATATATGTATATGTACACATTATTATTAATGCTCGCGATGTAATGCAATATAAGAGAGCACCAAATCAGTAATACAGATGAGATATAGACAGTTAAAAATGCTTTTGGAATAATTAATAGTAGCGAAAATAAATGGGCTCTTGTATCAATTTAATTTGTCCTACAATATAATATGGTAGGTATAAGCTAAGTGTGCACAATTATATAGAATTCATGGTGTTTCGATTACCATACATATATGTAGTATATATAAATGCATGCTTGACTTTTTTTTTAAACCAGAATAACCTACAAATTGATTCGCATTTTAATTTGATTGAAAGAGAATATATATAGAATGTTTAACCTCAAAAAAATTCATCAATATAATCTTCACCTGGTTGAATCTGGAATATTAATAGAGTGATCAAATGTATAAATCAGATGCACACTATCCAGCTAATGCGAAAAAATCCACTTGAATTATATATATAAAAATCTTGAGAATTTTGAGGGAATAATTCATTTGTATGAAAATAAAAACAATGTTGAAGGATAAATGTTGTTGAATTTTAGATCAAGTATCAACGAATATATATTGGTACATATACAGAATGCTGTCTGGTGACAGTGGCCATGGAGAATCTATATGCACACCGCGTTCTGTATCAAAGCGACTTTTTGGTCAAGGAGCAAGTTCGAGCAAGAGGAGCCTATTTGCTGGCCAAGAGAGCAGCAGCAGCACCAGGGTAAGCAAAGATACAGCTCAAGCGTCGGGTGGAGAGGAGTCTGATTTGGGTCCAATGTCCCCTCTGGCACTGACGGATGATAGCGCAAGTAGCTATGAAAATTCACCCAGGCGTTATTTCACATCACCGTTTACAAGCCCGGTCAAATCTCCCTCCAATCTCCACAATGTTGGAACGATAAGCTGGGATCGTCTAAGGCCAAATTTATCGAGAGACAAGTCGGAAAATCATATCTCACCGTTTAATGCTTTAAAATCATTGACCAGAGCCGCTCGCTCGTCTCCCAATAAAAAAATACCACCAATAAAGGATTTACCAAAATCCTTGCCCACAACTCCAAAAGGCAAAGAACAAAGAGGATATTCCCCATCGGCCTATGATTCGATAGAGCGCGAGATGGCCACATTGTTCAACGAGACCGATATCGTGCCAGAGACACCGTGTCGTAGAACAAAAAGTCAGACTAACGACACAGGCCATGATTGTTATCACGATAATCATGACGATGATAATGATAGAATTGAGGAGACACCTAGAAAATTAAATGAGAGAGTTGAAAAACAGAGACTTGTTACTCCATTGAGTTGCGTACAAAAAAAAGACATGATAGTACCACCTTTGCATCGTCGAAAATCGCTTTGTTCATTTGACACAAATGATGAGCAAAGTTGCTCACCTGAGATAGATAAAAGTTTCGCGTGTCTCAAGAGGCACGCTACTGTCGCACCTGACTCTCCCCCATTGGTGGGAGTAAAAATTTCAAAAATTGACGATATATCAATGCTCATACCTAAAGCACGCGCATCACTCTTTCGGGAGACAATAAATGATTTAACACTGAACGTAAAATCATTTTACAAAAGTACAGGAAAAAGAGCCCGTTCAGTTGGTGGCCGCGGTGGGGATGATGATGATGATGATGATGATGATGATGGTGGTGGTGGTGGTGGTGGTGGTGGTAGCAGCAGCCACGTCATATCTGTCCCTATTAAATCGAGTATAATCCCAATGAGGAAAAAAAGGTACAGTTTACCTGCGCACATGACCAATAATAATTATCACAAACGTGGTCCAAAGAGAGTATCAGTATCAGGGAAAAATACTTTTATGGAAATGAACGCTGGCGTTAGACACGGTATAAAGAGACCAAAAATCAAACGTCATGTGTCCCGTGTCGAGGCTTTCCAAACGGCAAATCAAAAGAGTAAAATAATGGACCACGGAAATAAGGATGACAATGTTAATAACGACAAAAGCTGTGATTACTTTAATGAGAAAAAAATGATTGTTGATAATGAATCAGAATCATCATCGACAATTAGCACCAGCATACCCTCGGTAAATACATCAGCGGAATGTTATTTCTCATCATTGAGCATTGATAGAGACCCCCCCTCCTCATCTATAGCCAATTCGAATAAACGATTTTTTAAAACAAACCGAACACTAAAATCTCATAATGTTGTCGCAACGGTCACCGTTAATAACAAGATCAAACTAAAAGTCTCCGATGGAAAGATAGCTCTTAATAAAAAGCATTCGCAGATTACGAGAAATCCTCGTAAGAGAGCACGATTAGAGGAGATGTCATTTGACACGACCGACTTGACGGTCGATGAGCCCAATTTTGATACATCGATGGAAAAGAAAAATGTCGTTGATGGCATACTGAAAGTTCTCGAGGACGATTGGGCCGATGACGAGTACGATACCATGGAAACTTTGACAACGTCATTTATCTCTCCAAGTAGATGCCCCAAGACTTTTCCAAATACACCTGCAAATTCTGTGACAATGTCACCTGCAAGTGTACTGAGCAACATGACCTTGTCAATGAATATCAAAGATTCAACCACCACCACCACCACCAGCAGCAGCGGCAGTGCCATGAAAACTTTGGATGATACGAATACCTCGATGAAATTTTATCCTCTCTTCACAAAGGGATATTCTTCGAGTATCATTGATGAGTAAGTTGTGCTGAAAATTTTTACAAACGTTTAATTTTTTTTTGTTACTTTAATCATTGATTGGAAAAAAAAAAAAAAAAAAAAAATGTTTGTCTTTATTAGAAATTTCACCATGCACAGCCTCATGGGCAGTGAGAAAAAAAATCAACGTGGTCTCAAAAGATCATGGCAAACGTCGGCTAAAGCTGGTGGTGCTGAAAATCAATATCAAATTGATGCTGGTCAAAAAAGATTTGGCGCAACGACTTGTGACGAGTGTGGAATTCTCTATCAATTGGGCGAGCCAGAGGATGAAAATGCACATCTCAATTATCACAACAACATAAAAATTCTCAAGTTTAACGTGAGTAGCCTTGAGAGTAACCTTGATTAAGATACATTTTTTTTAAACTGAAAAATGTTTTCATAATTCAATTAGGACAATTTTAATACGATGAATGTTCCTGTTGTCATTTCAGGGCTGGAAGAATGAACGCGTTATTGTGACAGATCCCTTAACGAACAGTCGTATTATTGGAATTGAACCAGGAGATTCAAAACAATGCTGGAAAAAAGTTGAACAAGTTCTCGCGGTCGTTGACAAGGATCTTGGATTAGCCGATATGGAGCTGTCGAGCTATCTTGATAAAAAAGTAAATACAGTCAAAAATGGCATTTTAATAATTCTGCGGAAAGAATAAAAATAAATAATAATCACAATGAAAAATTATTCTCAACAGATATACTTTTACGTGAGAGAAAAAAGGATTGTTGGAGTAATGGTGGTCGAGAGTATTGAAAGCGCACATCGAATGATTCCCGAATTTGCCGAATTAAATTGTTGTTCGGCGGAGAATACGCCAGCTAAATGTGGAATAAATGTTATATGGACAGCGATGAGTCACCGTAAAAAACACATTGCCACCAAGCTTCTCGATTCTCTCAGGTTATTCTTATTATCCTTTTCGTTTACATTTGTACATTAGTACATTTCTTCCCTCTCACTCGTTGCGAAAACATGGCGAATCTCTAATTGTTCAACAATTATTTCAGATCAACCTATTACTTTGGTTACATCATGTCGTTGGATGACATAGCATTCTCAATTCCAACACCAAGCGGAAAGATCTTTGCCGAAAAGTACACAAAAACGCGAAATTTTAAAGTCTATAATTAGATGACGATGTTACGATTCTGATGCTTCTACTTTTTTTTTTTTTCCCCCCTCGATTCGTACGATTTTTTCATCGCCACACCATTTCATAAGTTTTTTCACTCAAGCTTTCATTAATATGAATCAACTATAAAAAATATCAATGTTTGTGGTATTTATAAATTCACAAATTTTATGTCAATCCAAAATTTCGAGTGTATTTTTTTTTCTTTTGTTTTTCATTAGCCGTTGGCTACTTTTTCTGATTTTTAAATATTTTTAAATTTTTATCTTAATGCAAAAGAGCAGACACATGAGCATTGCCGATCATTAGAATGAACAACAGCACGTTGCTCAGTTATTGCGCTTTTGTGTAATATTTTTTGTTTAAATGATGCAATTTGGATACATAATTCTAAATTGCCCAACAAGTTCAAATTCGATCAATAATATCGGTTATTTTTTTATAACATATATATGTATCCACGATATTTTGTGCGAAAAATATATATTTATTCATCATACGCTTGTTTCTCATGTATTACCTAAACATTACAAATGTTCTCTCTCTCTCTCTCTCTCTCTCTCTCTTATCTACAGGAACTTGAGCGTACAAAGATTCATATTCCCAAACATGAGACAATCTTACAATCTTTTTCTCCACTATCATTATTCAAAATCTCTAAGATTTGACTTTTTATGGCGCTCTATACACGCAGCCATTATATTTGGCGAATAATTATTTATAACAAAGTTAAAAATACGATGAAGAAAAATGAATAATAATGTAGCGAAAAAAAAAAAAAAAAAAAAATGAAAGAAAATATGTGCGATATTGTTTTTTGATAGTTACCTCGAGGAGTTGTTGCGTGTGGCAAGACTGACGCAATTGTTACCACGCTTTCTGATGTTTCATAATACAACAACAACAACAACGACGACGATGATGTACATTTGGCAAAAAAAACAAAAGTATCCAGCAGCAGAGCTATTTTTGATTCCCCTCCAAGAGGAATTTTATTAATATGTGGAGAATGTTGGAAAGAGACACTGTGAATTTTTTTACCAACGATTTCCTCCACCTCTTCGTCCACCTCCTCCTCGACCACCGCCGCCGCCACCGAAACGATCGCGGCCACCTCCACCACCGTAACGATCACGTCCACCACCGCCGCCGCCGCCGCCATCGATACGCTCACGTTCTTTCTCCTGTGCTTTTTTTTCCTTCATTGCATCGTAGCGTTCTGACATCTTGTACAATTCAGGTGGAACTTGCTGACTAGCTTCTTCCAGTATAGCAATAAGTTCTTTAGCGTGTGACCAATCTTGACGTGTCATGAGACTAATACTCTCGCCTGTTCGTCCAGCCCGTCCTGTACGTCCAACACGATGAACGTACTCCTCAATGTCCCGGGGAAAATCATAATTCAATACATACGTTATATCCTCAATGTCAATACCACGGCTGGCAACATCCGTAGCCAAAAGAATTTTCACCGCTCCGCTTTTAATATCCTCGAGGGCTTGTTCGCGATCCGATTGATCCCGACTTCCGTGAATACTCTGACAAACAATATTCTCCATTGCCAGTTGACTCGCTAAATCATCCACGCGGCTTTTTTTACCAAAAAACACGATAACCTTGTCGCTCTCGGACATGTTTCGAAAAAAATCATAGAGCTGTGTGTGTGTGTGGTAAAGGGAAGAAAAAAAAATTGCCATTATTTCGTATAAACAATATTCGTGCTTATAAAAAAAAAGTAATTATTGTTTGCTCACCATAGGTGTCTTTTCGTCATCGTTTACCAAATGAATCGTCTGACGTACCGAGTGCACAGCGGCCAAATCAAGCGAACCTACGTGTACCTGGATAGGATCTTTCATGTAAGACTGAGCCAAGCGTCGAACACCTTGTGGCCATGTTGCGCTAAAACAAATAAATTTATACAAGTACATTATTACGTGACTCGAATATGTGCGTGCGTGCGTGTTGTGAGAGAGGGAGAGAGAACAAACCTGGTCATGACAGTTTGTCGATCGGGTCTAACGTCGAGCAGAGTCTTTCGTATTTGAGGCTCAAATCCCATGTCCAACATACGATCGGCCTCATCGAGTACGAGATAAGTGACCGATTTAACATCGAGAATACCAGCCTGTACGAGATCGTTTAATCGTCCCGGTGTAGCAATGCAAATTTGTACACCTTTGCCAACACTGTCAGATTGATCTTTTCTACTGCCACCGCCGTACAAGCAAACAGCCCGAATTCCACGATAAGAATACTTTCCGACCTCTTTCTCAATCTGCTGTGCCAATTCACGAGTCGGCGCCATGACAAGAACATTTGGGCCACCGCGCTCGTTACGCGCTATCGGCTGTCCATCAATGTGTATCAACGCGGGTAATAAAAAAGCCAAAGTTTTTCCCGTTCCTGTTTGTGCAATACCAATTAAATCTTTGCCACTGAGTAAAATTGGCCATGCCTGACACTGTATTGGACTTGGCTTTTCAAATCCATTTTTGTGAATTTCTCTCATTATCTCGGGATAATTTCCAAAAGCATGATCAAAACGTTCAACGGGATTTGGAATTGTGAATGAGTCCTCTGGAGAATTTTCCTCCTTCTCGAATACACGACGACACTCGATCCTGTTATTCTCTCTTCTTATTCGAGCGACTTGTTCCTCGCTCATTTGACCAACTGCCGGATCTTCCTTGTAAAAATTTTTTATTATAGGGCCAAGATGAGCCCATCTTTCTGTCTGAAATCTTGCGTGTTCCTCGTTTGCTTTTTGCCAATCAACTTCTGTAAATTCGTCAGTCCATACGGATTCATCTTTTTTCTCATTACTCTGTCGATTCTGGTCAGTCCAACGTTGCTGCGGCTGCTGCTGCGGCGGCTGCTGCTGCTGCTGCTGCTGCTGATCATATCCCGACTTTTTATTCTGGTAGCGTTGACCACCACCGCCACCGTATTGTCCATCGTCGTTCATCAATTCGTCAATCAATGATTTTGCTTTTTGTTGCGCTTCAACAGAGCCAACAAGCGTCACAGAGGCAGTCTCGTTGTTTCCCAAAGACTTGTCGATCTAAAGTTTACAAGTGATAATTGGAGATAATACGAAAAATATCATAAAAGCTAAATATTATTATGTAGAGAGATTTGTAAACTCACATTTATGCGAGCTCCACTGTTCTCCTGTAGTTCTTTAATTTTACAACCACCTCGGCCAATGAGTTTTCCCACTTTTGAAGACTCGACCTGAATAATCAGACCATCTCCATGACCATATCCGCCGTTTCGATCACTTCGATCTCTTCGATCATTGCGATCATTTCGATCATTTCCTCTATCGGAATCGTGATAATTTCTCTGATGATTGTCACGGCCACGATGATCCCCTCCATCTCTTTGGTATCGCGATGGCTGGTTGCTGTTTCGATTTCTCTCTCTATTGATGTACTGCTGAGAGACTATTGGTCTAGATTCCGAATGCTCACCATCGCTCTCCCATCCATCATTCATCATTACTAGAATCGTCAAAAATATGCCAACGCGCATGTATGAAAATAACAACACAATGACAAACAATTCGCTATAAACTCACATATTATGTAGAGTAATCAGAGTCAGTTTATCCGTGTGGTGGAATATCTGTCTTGTTTTTTTTTTTTTACATGAATTGACCATTTTCGATTAAATTTTGGTAGAATTTTATTCAACAAAATTACCCCCAAAAAACTTTCTTAAAATTTACTAGCGATAAATTATTAATTTTTCATGGCTCATTTCATTATACTATACCGGATGTGATTATCTGTATTTTTCAATAATCAGGGGCAGGGAGAGTAACTGGTCCCACATAATCGAGATTCTACTTTGTGGTATAATTCCAATCAATATAGAAGACTATATATATATCAAAAGTTTAGAAAAACACAAAAATTGCCAATTTAACTGATTTTTTTTTGTTGACATTGTTGAAACAATGTTCATCTTTTACATTTCATGCACAAAAAATTAACCAGTGGGTTAATTTTTGAGTTAAAGATTGAACACGAAATAAGCATAGACAGCTAACCCTACAAGCCCTCGCCATAAGTGTGTACACCATAGTTGGTGGAAATTCTAACAGCTGTATTTATACTTTTGCCACATATATATGAGAGTAAATATATATAATCATAGTGTATATATATATATAAAAAAAAAAAAAATGGTTAATCACTTCTGGGAATTATAGGAGAGAGCCTTGTGGAATATTTGTCTTAAATTGAAAATATTATTGATCGATTGTACATTTTCATGTCTCTTCGAACTAATAGTAAATTTTATGAGGAAAACAAAAAATAATGCAGATTATTATTCAGTGAGTTGAGAAAAAGTTTGGATTCCAAAAGTTTTTACGAGATTATTGATGTATTAATATAACGTGCTCCTTAGTTATTTTTACATTTTTTTCACAGATAATATACGTATATGTAGATTGATTGATCGCCAAATATTAAAGCATGCCAAGCGTATATTTTTGCAGGTTAGAGGAATTTATGAATTTTCGGTTGAAATAATCACATTAGCCCCACGTGTGCCCATAAAATGTACATTTTATAACATATATATTAAGGATGAAAGTTTTACTTACGTTATATTTTGCGAATTTGTACAAATAGACACCCGGCAATCAAAGAAGATGAGGGAGAATTGCAAAGGACAAAGCAGGACACGCGGTAGTTTGGTCTCTCGCCTGCATGGACAAAGGATGAAAAATTCGATGAATACTGAACGCGTTGATGGTTGATAAATAAGTAATAAAGGATAGAGAATGACACGGTATGTATGCGCCGGCTATACAGTGTTGTTGGTGTGTAACCCTCGGCCGCGTGTATGAATATATGTGACAATTCCTGCCAAGCTACGAACCCGGCAGAGATTACGTCGTTAAATAAGACATTAAAGGTCATGCCCTTCGTGCCTCGAAGAGTAAACAAACAACAATGATGAATTTTCTCACGTTTTAAGTTTACGTTGGATTGCGAGAATGAGGAGAAGCTTCGCCGTTCGTCGCCGTTATCAATTGTTTGTAGTTATGGACACGCGTTATTATTATTTTGTAGCCCCGTCTCATCAGTCCCAGACTCCCCACGCAAGTAATATAACAATTTTTGTGTTTTCACAAAAGAGCAAGTTGAGTTTAGCTGCTACAACACCGGCGCTGCTTGCGTGACAAAAGAATTCCAATGAAAACCGGGATTTCCCGTAGTAAGTGCGTTGCTTTTTTGATTTCTTTATCCCGCGCCAGTGTAGAGTGTTTCATCATCATCCTCATCATCATAATCATCATAGAGTCATCAGTCGTATGAGCGTAATTTGTAGATATGGGCGTCATGGACACGAGGATAAAAGCAGGACCCTGTTTGACCGGTGTAGAATTTTCATGCTCTATTTTTTGGACATGAGTTAACAAGAGTACGCGATGTCAAAAAAATATCTGAATACTGTAATGATTTACAAATATCATTGCACATAGTTCAATGATGTCATCCATGATTTTGCGATTAACACTGTTTGGTGTAACGCAGCTGTCGACATTCAGCAGCCCAATTCCACTTATATACATATATATATACAGTTGAACGCTGTAATTATTACACAAACCCACTGACCCGCGTGATGATTATTGTTTCGAGGACGAATTTTATTAGTCAATGATCGCGTCGCGCTTTCTGCTCAATTATGCAATGAAAATTTTCACTCTTCAATTGCTATATACGCATGAATGAACATCAGATAGAGCATGGAAGAACGATGATTAATTAATATAATGATGAAACTGCTCAGCTCTACATCAATGCCCAACGACATGTATAATACACATAATATCATATGTCATATATTTATACAATTATAACAATTTGTATAAGTTTATGTAGACCCGCCACAACTATATATGTATATATATATATATATATATATATATATAAATGCTGATGATGCCACGATTTATGTAGCCCGGCTGCAACTTTTGCACCCTCATCCATAATCAAATAATTTTTTAACAATGAAAAAATATGTA
This sequence comes from Dyspetes luteomarginatus, assembly GCA_963669185.1. NCBI lineage: Eukaryota > Metazoa > Arthropoda > Insecta > Hymenoptera > Ichneumonidae > Dyspetes > Dyspetes luteomarginatus. Next base: position 6,504,002 of record OY769904.1, read on the forward strand.
TAAAAATAATCCTAAGAATTTCATAATCTTAGGACAAGCGAATGTTTGTGCAATATATGATAATGCCGTAACTTTTGAGTATACGACTCGCGGGCTGTTGTTACAACTATCGAAGCTCTTGAATGAATTCCCGCCTCTATTTTATTCCAACGATATAGAGTTAATTGACTTTTCTTGACTTGGTCAATTTCGCTGTGCTCGTTGATGCTCCAGATGGAAATATCGCAAAAAGTGAGAGCTGAATAGCACTCAGCGTAAAGCCAACTGCATTCTGAAACTAATAAAGCAAAAAAAAAACAGTTTTGTATCATGCAATGTCAATAATCAATCCATTTTTATGTATTTATCATTTATAATGATATTATTAACGGCTGAAATTTTACCAGTGTTATTATCTATATTATTGCATATTACTCTCATATAATAAATGAAAAGGTTACGTTTGATTTTTTTTTTTTTTACATTAATATTCAATCCACAAAGCTTGATTGATAAAATAAAAATACTTTGAAGAAGAAAGAAAATCTGGAGAGACGGCCATTGTAAAAATTGTACATTAATCGTAATATATATTACTCACAATGGTAAAGCCATCATCGATTATAAGGCCATACAATAGCCACTGCGAAGAGACTAGCGTACCCATTAGAATTAATGGAAATGGTAATATCGCTGTGCTTCTTGTCTTCAGTACTTCACCCTGCAAACAAAGAAAAGTGAAAAAAAAATATATATTGCAATTTTTCAATAAAAGCCACAAACGATTTGATTATTTATTGGACAAACACCAAATGCATTTTACCAGATTAGCGAGGGGTGATGCTATTAATAGTATGAGGAGAATCGTGACAATAATTCCAAATCGATGTTGTATTTGATCGGGATGTTCCCATTGAGCATACGCAAGGAATACCGCTGCAAAAGTTAATGCTTTGCCGATCAATCTGAGACTATGATTCTGCAATATAATTCATAAAACATTTTTTACTCTTTGGAGAAAAGAAAAAAAAAGAAAGAAATTTCGAGGTGAGATAATATTAGAGTATAAATCACACCTTGTCAGCCGAATACGTATAGAATACCGACATATATACAATGTTGGTTAATAAACCAAAAATATTGATGTTTATCATTGCTGGTTCTCCCAGAAGATACGCATATTGAAGCATCAATAGGCACCTGCAAATTAAAAAATATTCAGTCATTTTTATTAAAATTTGTGGAATTGGAATGGAAGCAACTCTCGTGTTTTGCTTCGTAAGTACCCCCTCGCAATTTTGAACACTCCATTCAATGTGTATAAAGGAAATTTGGAGAGAGAAAATAATACCAACATGACAATTCCACCTATGAATGGCATGGGATCGAAGCCTTTTGTTGTTCCTTTCTTGTAAATGTCCTTGCATATTAATCTGAAAAATAATCAAAATCCCAAACGAAATATTTTATTATTCACAATAATGAAAAAACATATGCCATTTATTTGGCTGGTGAAAAAGGTGAAAAAGGTAAAAAATCGTCAGTTGTACAGCAGGACGCAGGCTTGATTATCGGGCCCAGGTGGAACTGGATAATTGCAGATAATTGAAAACAATGGATATAATTGCGGGGATTCTGTATAAACCCCGCAACCGGAGACCCGTATAATGAATCAAGTGATGAAAAAATTATAAATTTATCGCTCTTTAATTTTATAATTCTTTAATTTTTCTTTAAGATAATTTTTTGGCAATTTTTTTTACGAATTTTTACGAAAATACAAATCGAAAAGGGGCAAAATATATTTAAAAAATGTGACACGGATATATTCCGAGGCTGATTAATCGAGGCTCCCTCTGCGACGCAGTGTCGAAATTGTGCCTGAATCTTTGTGTAAATGGTATGTGCGCTTTAATTATCCTTCAAGAATTTTATCAAACAAAAATTCGTTTAGATTCAAAATTTCGTAAATTACAAAACTCCTATTGTCGTTCATTACAAAATCTGCTCGTGTATCAATTTATCCTCAAGAATCACTTTGGTCATAACAAAAAAAAAATTATATATTATCAATACACGAAAAATAAATAAAGATAAAAAAAAATATGTGATTTTTGTAATTAAATTAAATTTCATCAAATTTAAACACAACGCGTAGTATATAATTGTCGATTCTTGACATATACTTGCGGTCTATTATTTATTTGTGTAACAAATATAGGAGGCTCAATAGTTAAAAATGTACAAAAGCTCATTTGAAAATTAAATAAAATCTGAAAAGCTGAAGTATAGTGACAAAGCAAAAGCAAGCAAATAAAAGGAAAAATGTCCAGAGTACCAAAATAACAGCATTATTGGGTGACAAAGTGTTGTAAGAAAATAATAATATTTTTATTACATCGCTATTATAAAACTGTTATATAATCGATAAGATATCGATGATTATATCCTTTTTATATGATTTATTACTCTTGAGTGAAATATTTAAAAAAACTGTTATCAATTAGAACATATATATATATATCTATGTGTTCTAATTGATAACCGTTTTTTTTAAATATTTCACTCAAGAGTTACTTATAATATATATAATAATCCGTGCTGATACTGATTACAAGAAGGTTGATATATAGCCAATAATTACAGTTAAGTATGCTGAATGCTCTTGACCGTCATTTCATTTACGCACGCTCATGAGAGAGATAGAATGATGCGTGATGAAACACGTGACAATATTATACATTATGATAAGAATCGATTTTATTTATTTAATATCAAAGGAGACTTACGTGCCGGCTAACATTTGGCCCATTGTCGTAATTACAGCGCTTGTCGCAACAATATCTTTGTAGTCTGTCAAACTCATATTGAAACTAATTTATTTTTTCACGCAAATATAATATAATACAAAAATCTCAGTGTGTACGTGCGACCACCAACAACCAAGTTTTTCCGCGTACTGGAGTCACTGCAAGGAGCACTGACGATTAGTACCGCCGCTAGCCACGAGTGCCGCCACTTTACTTGCCAATGTTAAAGTGTTAACGCAGCCGTGTTAATGTTGACTAAACGACTTTCCCGTTTCAAGTTGGCTAAACGAAAATCCTTGTTAAGTTGCAGTCGATTTTTACTTATAGCTATGCATATCCCTATGGGTGTGTATATATATATATATATGCTTGATTGGCGTGGCCTGAACAGCTGGCTTACTGTGGGCTATCTGATTTTACTGATAGGCATAGGTATCGACTTCCGCTGCCAGCCCCAAGCACATATAATAATAATAATACTTGATAGGCACACGCATACGTAATGTCTCTCTTCCGTATGGTACCCGCGACTATATATATATATATATATATATATATATATATATATATATATATATATATATATATATCTACTTTCCGATCAGTTGCTTTAACAGTTGAGCCTTGGTTGACGCATAACAAGGGCTATAGAGCGTTCGCCGATGTATATATACCTATATATAATTCGTATATATAATACCAATGGAGATAGGACCTCTATCTTCGTTGATAATACAAAATATGCTTACTACATGAAATTGTAATCTGACCACGTACTGATATTACCTTGCAATTTTATAATTTAACAATCCTCGCAATTCGCTTGGCATTGAAACGTGTGTTTTGTCATTTTTGGGCTATACATACCTCAAAAAGCGACTATATTATATTATAAACGTTGTACACACAAGAATCATTGTGACAATTGATATTATTTGACGGGATAATTTTTCTTCATTATATATAGGGTAACCTTATACTTGAATGAATTACTACCCCCCTCCCCCCTAAAATGAATTTTGCACTGTATATGATGATTTTAAAAGGGATATTAATTCACGGTCGCTCATTCCTAAGCGTTCATTTACTGGTGAGCTGGTGTATACACTACTTGTCTCGTTTGTTATTTGATTATCGTATGGTTTCGAAAGGAACAAATAAACGACATGAAAAATGCACGAGTTTTATTTCGTTTCATGTATATATGCGCGTGGGAGGATAACTGTGAAGTAAAAGTTAAACAACGAGTTTGAATTATTCCCGCGCCAAAAGCGCTTTAATTGCAGAATCATCCACCGCCACAGCGCGCTCCGTGGCGCCACGTGACGGCCGAGCAGTTTTGATCCCCCCCACTCTACTCTACTCATGGAATAAACCTTCTTTATTTCCTAACGGCGCTTTTGGTACGTGGTCAATCTAAATTATTTCATTGAAATCCGTGAATATTTCGTCTATTATTAAGCATCCACGGGAAAGAATGATTTATCATTGTTGTATCGTTATTGACGCATTCGGATTGAAAAATATTTTTAACGAAAACATTGCAGTAAAGAAATTATCGCGAATTTTATAAGAGTGAGGTTATGTCGGGTTAATGTTGATCGAATTCATTGACATTTGTCTCGTGTAAATGATTTTTCACGACAGTCTTATGCGTACGACTGACTTTAATTAAATTTCTTTCAGGTTTTAAGCCATGGGTCGCGTTATTCGTGCTCAACGTAAGGGAGCTGGATCGGTTTTCCGCTCTCACACAAAAAGGAGGAAGGGAGCACCCAAACTTCGTTCTCTCGACTTTTCTGAGAGGCATGGATACATCAAAGGAGTTGTCAAGGTATGTACTTTTGATTTTTAAGCTATCTCGCCACATTATTATTCTTCTTGTTTATTATCGGCTAACGTCCTTGTCCTTTTTTTATAATTATTTTCCATCACATACCATGCCTGATATCGTTTCATTATGGTTTCACCCCCCCCCCCCCCCCCAATCCCTCTTGTACACACAATTAAAAAGTATCCATTCAGTATATTCTCTATTGTCAAGCATGATTTTTGATTTTTCAACATACGCAAGATTTATAAATAAGTGAAACTCAATTTTTCCATATGATGGAGAAAGTCCACAAGATTTGGGTTAAAAAATCATAGATATGTACGCTAGAGTACTTTAAATGTTAAATAAAACCAGATGACACAGATTCATGTATTTGTGTGACTGTATTTATGTGCTAGACTTTGCAAATTACATGACTCTGTATCTTAAAAATGACTTGAAAAATTATATTGAAACGTTGCACATCGATAGACACATAATGTACTCAAGGGTTTAAAATTTTATTGGCTTGTGAATTATTTTTATAATTTTCCTTCATCAAGGTGCGAAAAATTAGAAAGAAAAAAAAAATAGACTATATTTATGCATATTTAGTATTGAACTTGGCAAGAATCGATGAAATGGTCAATTTTGTGATTGATACCAAAGATAAAAATAGTTGTAATATCAGCTTAATATTTGTACAAATTTTGCATAGTTGGGCCTTGTATCTTGCATATTGATACAATGTGCTCTCTTTGTATGGAAAAGGTCAAATATTTTGAAGTACCTTGTAATAATAATAATAATTGCAGGACATAATTCACGATCCTGGTAGAGGTGCACCTCTGGCTGTTGTCCACTTCAGAGATCCGTATAAATTTAAAACTCGCAAGGAACTCTTCATTGCTCCCGAGGGAATGTACACAGGTCAATTCCTCTACTGTGGAAAGAAAGGTAAGAGAAAAACGTTAAAAAAAATCGTTTAATAACCATAAAATTGGCAAAAAGTTTGAAAAACACGTGTCATGATGACTTCTAGCCGACTGACTTAACATATGGGGATTTATTCCTAGAGGCTCTTTCTGATGTATTTTTCTTGAAAAAAAAAAAAAGAAAAGAAAAAAAAACAATTGATCTTTCAATATAAAAATATGTTAAAGGATTGAATAGAAAAAGGGAAAATTGTTTAAATGTTTCAGCAAATCTTCAGATCGGCAATGTAATGCCAGTTGGTACAATGCCTGAGGGTACAATTGTATGTAACCTGGAAGAAAAGACAGGTGACCGTGGTCGTTTGGCTCGAGCATCTGGCAATTACGCAACCGTTATTGCCCACAATCCTGACAGCAAAAAGACAAGAGTAAAGCTGCCGTCAGGAGCCAAGAAGGTTATCCCATCGAACAACAGAGCAATGGTCGGCATTGTCGCTGGTGGTGGACGTATCGACAAGCCGATACTCAAGGCTGGTCGTGCCTACCATAAATACAAGGCCAAGAGGAATTGCTGGCCACAGGTGAGAGAACTCGTTGATTTCCTATCATTGTTGGACAAATAACAAAATTATTATTTTTTTTTTCATCCACAATGTGCCCTATTTCAATGATGTTTTGACATTTGAAACCTGAATTTACTCTGTGTGGTCAAATATTAACTGAGCTTAACTTATGAGGGCTAAAAAATTCATATATGTGTGAAAAATTGGTAAAATATTGGAAAATTTTCTCTTTAAAGGTTCGTGGTGTTGCTATGAACCCCGTGGAGCATCCTCACGGTGGTGGTAATCACCAGCATATTGGAAAGGCTTCCACTGTTAAGCGTGGAACGAGCGCTGGTCGCAAGATTGGTCTCATTGCTGCCCGTCGTACTGGAAGAATCAGAGGAGGAAAGACCGATACCAAGAAGGACGATTAGATTCACACTCTCGCCCACGATCACCATCTTGTCTGAGTGTCTCTATCTTGTACAATAAAACAAAAACACAAAAAAAAAAAAAACAAAAAAAAACAAAATCCTCGCTCATTAGTTCATTACTCGATCTTATTTCGCAATTGTCTTTTTTTTTTCTTTTCTTTTTTTCTTCAGCCTGGAGGTAATGTGAAAAACGGGCTGTTGCTTACAACTGGCTCTTATTTGGAAAAAAAAAAATATTTTTATCCAACAATTTGCTCTTTTTATGCGTATGCGCACCCGGGATAAATTTGAGAGCCAATGTCGGTAATTTTCAATTAGTCCACTAATTTATGACAAAGTAAATAAATAAGGGCAGTTCATGTAATTGCTGAGATTTTACGAGAAAAAAAAAGCAGCTTTGAAAATTTGACCGCGTTATCCAAGAAGAACGAATGAACCGGAAATACGTCAGTCGTGACATTGAACTCCATGTGCTGCGCGTGATGGACCCATGAATTATGCCCATCGCAATTGAGGTTAACATATCTCTCATACCCCAGCAAAACTAGTATCATTATTCAATGTAAATTTAAATCAGTCTATGATTTATAATTAAATTATAATATTAAAAGATTATTTATCAATGCGATGAAAATCGTATGAAGAATAAATAATGGAAAGCGTCCATTGTTCCTTAATCGAAATAAGTTGAATCATTGGGGAAGAGATTGTCGCGTGGAGAGGAAAAACCACACGAAGATGGCGTGCGCGCTCGTCAAATTTGTCGAAAGAAATTGAGCAAGGGTGGGGAGCTTCGCTGCTGCTGCCAAGAGAGGGAGAGAGAAAGAGTATATAATATGTGGGTAGAGTAGAGCGTGAGTGCGCGGGGAACACTGAATAGGAACAATCGTATCATCGCACACGCTGCGAGGAGCCCATAAGTGCGTTGTCCCATCATCCAAGTCCACTCGTCGCTGTGTATGCGTGTATAATATATACGTACCAAGTGTTTCGCATATGAAATCGTGACGGAAATAGTGTCGTCGCCATTTTGTCAACTGACGAATATATTTCGGTTCCTCGGCCATTTTCGTTGCGTCGACGTCAAGTGCGGCCAGAGGCCCTATCTCACACTCATTCGCGTTCGCGTTTCGCGCAGTAGCAAGTCTTGGAGTTTCCTTTGTGTCATAATAGCGGCCCAGTTGAGTCGAGGGGTGCGAGAGCGTGATAGACGGATAATATCTTCTGTATAACCATTGAACTTTTGCATTGGATATATATTTCATTTCGGTAATCAAAAGGGGATTCACGAGTGAAAGAGCATCTGCGGCAGAGCCACGAAAAACTACGCACCGAGGCGGGGAGTAATATGAGTAATGCAGCCAACCAGAATGGATCAGGTCTAGAGCAGCAGGTAAATTAATTTTTCGTTTTTTTTCAATACTCATCCTGACCGACATTTGCGTTGGAAGCGTGTGATACCGCGACGAGACCTCTCTGTGTGTTATATCGCTTTTACCCCCCCCCCCCCTTCCCAGCCAGCTCTTGGCCCGTCTAACCGCCGTTTTTGAGATTTTTCTCATTACAATGCCATTCTTCCTTTTCCTATATATTTTTTAATATGATATATTTATTCGATTGGCCAAACTTTAACATCATTATAAGAATAAAACAAATTTATTACCGTTTTCTTATAAACTAGCGTCGGGTATAGCACGCGAAAAATTCCGTGACGTCCATTCGCGTAATGGCGGCGGTCAATTCCGGGAACACCACGCTCCCCAGCGTGATCGTCTATGATCGCTTTTTTTTCTTTCTTTTTCCGCTTAACACGTGAATTATTTGATGTTTCCCAGTCCTCCATGCTTCTCAACGGATGTATGACGAAATTTTACAATACCGTCGCACCACTCGCCCACATTGAAACTCGATCTTTTTTTGGGGAAAATTTTTTCAACCTTTGGAAAAAATTGCGAAAAACCTTGAACGGAATAATGGCTTCAAAACCACACGCTGGTAATTTCGATAAACGCGTGCTCTGTTTTATTTTTTTTCACGTTTACTCGATCGTCAATATACTATAACTGTTACTTTTCTCCAACATGGGTCCTTGCCACCATTCTAGTTGTATCTCTGTCTGTAGACAATGACTAATTTTTTTTTCTCATCTCTGAGCTCGAAGCCATCAAGCTAGTCGAGGTATTCACCTCTATGCACAAAGGCTCTTGCTAACTTTTCCCCAAAACAAACCTACCAGAATGTTTTTTTTTTTTCTTTTCCTTTTAACATTTACATTACAAGAATTCGTTAGGGGAGGGGGTGGGGGCACAGCTACCAACGAATTTTATTCTAAAAATTTCAGCTATTTGTTATCATTTGATAATTTAAAATTTTTTGGGTTTTTATTAAAATCTCAGGGATATTCATGATAATTAAAGGAAAATAATATTTTTCAAAGTATTGATAATAAATATTGAATATTGAGAAATTATTGAGAGAGAAAAAAGAAGAAGAAGAATAAGTGACAATTAATGGAGAAATTTTGAATTTTTCTTTCTCATAGTTAGCTGGTCTGGACTTGCAGGGTTCCCGCCAACCAAGCGGGGGCCGATACGTACCACCGCATCTTCGCAATAAATCCGGAAGTGATTGCGGTAAGCTTGAAACTAATAGAAAAATGATAATAAAATGGAATGGAATATGGGATATTGAATGAATATTGTGAATTGGCACAGGTAACGGACCGTCCGGTGGGGAGGATCAATCTGCTCCAAACTCGAGACCATTTTCAGAGAGGGACCGTGGTGGTGGACGCGATCAGGAGAGAGACCGCGGTGGTGATTCCGGTGGTTATCAGAATTCGAGTTACAGAGATATTCGGAATAATCGCGACGCAGATTTTGGCAATTTTGGGGGACGAAATAGGCGTCCACAGGAGAATGGCCGTGATTATCGGTATGGAAATTCCGGTGGAGATCGACAGATTGGGGGTGGTAACGGGGGTGGAAATGGTGGATCATGGCCAGAGCCAAGAAATGATCGCTGGCAGGAGAATCGAAATGATCAGAGAATGGGCGGTAGCGGCGGAGGCGGTGGCGGCGGCGGCGGAAGTAGATGGAAAGATGAGAGAGATGGGGGTGGACGCGGCGGCGGCGGAGGGGGAAGAAACGAGGTTGACTGGACGATTCCCACAAGCAAGGATGAACGACTCGAGCTCGAGTTGTTCGGTACAGGAAACACGGGTATCAACTTTAGCAAATACGAGGATATCCCCGTTGAGGCTACCGGTGACAATATACCATCGCACATTTCATCCGTGAGTTTAAATCTATAATGTCCTCGCTTATACGATCGCTCAACGATTAGAAAATGCAAATTATTAACAATTATTGTTTTTGTTTTTTTTTCAATGGCCATTGCAGTTTGACGAGGTTAAGCTGACGGAAATAATAAAAAACAGCATCAGTCTCGCGGGATATGATAAACCGACACCGGTACAAAAATATGCTATACCGATAGTCATCGGTCACAGAGACGTCATGGCCTGTGCTCAGACAGGATCTGGTAAAACAGCGGCGTTTCTAGTGCCAATACTGAATCAGATTTATGAGTCTGGACCCCGTCCACCACCACCACAGAGCAGTTCTGGTCGACGCAAGCAATATCCCCTTGGTCTTGTTTTGGCACCGACCAGAGAGCTTGCGACTCAGATATACGATGAGGCGAGAAAATTTGCTTATCGCTCGCGAATGCGACCGGCCGTTGTTTATGGTGGCTCCAATATCGCTGATCAAATGCGCGAGCTTGATCGTGGATGTCATTTGCTCGTTGCAACACCGGGACGTTTGGAAGATATGCTCGCACGTGGAAAAATTGGCTTACACAATTGCCGGTAAGTTTTTTTTGTTTTTACCTCAATCTGTGCGCAACATTTTCTTTCTCTCCTCTTTTTTTTTCCCCTCAGAGATTTTGGGGAAAAAAAAAAAAGGAAAATTAACATTCTACGCCGAATTTGCAAAATTAAGAATCCGACCAAGAGAGAATTTTTTTTCTTCATCTCGCAATTAATTTTTTTGTCTTTGTTTTTTGTGACTTTACGCAGATATTTGGTATTGGATGAGGCTGATCGTATGTTGGACATGGGCTTTGAGCCACAGATTCGACGTATCGTCGAGGAGGATACAATGCCACCGACTGGCGAGAGACAAACTCTCATGTTCTCTGCAACTTTTCCTAAAGAAATTCAAATGTTGGCACGAGACTTTTTGAGCAATTATATATTCCTCGCGGTGGGTCGTGTTGGCTCAACATCCGAGAATATAACACAAAAAATAGTGTGGGTCGAGGAGAACGACAAGCGTTCGTATTTGCTTGATTTGTTGCAGGCAAACAATGGCATTGAGTCGAGTGAGTATTTTGTTCGTTTTTTTTTTTTTTCTGTTCTCCATTGAACGATAAAGTGAAATGTTGCGATAATTTATGTTTTTTTCTTTTTGATAAGGTGCCGAATCATTGACACTCGTGTTTGTCGAGACGAAGAAGGGTGCCGATATGCTCGAAGAATTTTTGCATCAAATGGGCTATCCGGTAACGAGTATTCACGGTGACAGAACTCAGCGTGAGCGTGAAGATGCCCTGCGTCGATTCCGTGCTGGTCAGGCTCCAATTCTCGTTGCAACTGCAGTTGCTGCTCGTGGTCTTGATATTCCACATGTCAAGCACGTTATTAATTTTGATTTGCCCGGTGACGTTGAAGAATACGTTCATCGAATTGGTCGTACCGGACGTATGGGAAATTTGGGTATGTATTCATGGAAGAATACAAATACAAATTTGCGCGAAAACTTTTACATGCCGTGAGTGTGTAATATTTTTGATTGAATTTTTTTCGTTCAGGTGTCGCGACATCATTTTTCAATCACAAGAATCACAATTTAACCCGTGACTTGGTCTCGCTTTTGATCGAGGCTAATCAGGAGTTACCATCGTGGCTGGAGAATATGTTCTCGGATGCTCGACACGGTGGCGGGGGTGGTGGTGGAGGTGGTAGCGGTGCTCGTAGACCCGGCGGTGGTGCTGGTGGCAACACCAAAGGTCGTTTCAGCGGCGGTGGTTTTGGTGCCCGTGATTATCGTCAAACACCAAATTCTGGAATGGGTGGACGTAGCAATGGACCCGGCGGTAGACCAGGTGGATATGGAGGTAATACAAAACAATTTATCCAAAAACCAATCTAATATATATACCAGCCTATATTTTCTTTTTCATCCATTTGCTCTCGAGTTGAAGAGATATATATATATATATATATATATATATATATATTTACTTGATTATTTTCATCTTGTTTCAGGTGGTTATGGAGGAGGCTACGGCGGTAATTATAATTCGTCGTACAACTCGGCCAACAATGGCAGTAGCGGCAACGGCCAGGACTGGTGGGACAAGTAGATCATTTTAACTCGTAACTCCGTTCACCACTATTGCGACCATTATTATTATTATTATTATTATTATTATTATTATTATTATTATTGATAATCTACACGCAAAATTCGATTATATGTAAGAGCAACACGCAAATTGAACACAAAAACTCGACCTGATGCGAAAATACACGAAAACACACACACACACACACACACACACACACTCACACACGAGGATAGCAGAAGACACTAAAAAAATACTTGCACACATTCTCATATTGTTGGATGAAGATTATGTGCACGAAATAACGATGTTGAGACACAACTACACAACTCCACTTTCTCACTACCCCGCCCCACCCCCCAAAGACATTTATTCATACGCGACAAAGTATTAACAAATCCCAAAAAGTCGCGCACAGCGAATACAGTCCAATTACCCTCGATTATATCGTCAAAGATGTGTCTTTGGTGATAATAAATCGTCTGTAGTTTGTTATACGAGTTGAAAAGGAAAAAAAAAAAAAAAAAATAATGATATACCACAGACGTATGTATAACACGAGGGAGCTTATGGACTTTGGGAATTGTTGAATATTAGCTAAATTGCATCAAACTCAATTACATGTAGAATAGTCATTTAATGAATCAAATCGATTGACCGTTATTGCTCTAATCTGAAAAGATGAAGAAAAAAAAAAGAAGAAGAGGATTAAGATGTTTAATAACGAACAATACAGTAGGTGACGAAAAAAAAATATGAAAGAAAAAAAAAAAAAAAATTTAGTTGAATTTATTAGAACTCGTGTCGGGACTAATGGGACTCGTTGTGGCTTTGAATTAATTTAAAAAAAAATGAATTGAGAAACAAACAACAAAGTAATAAACAAAAACACGGGTAGCATGTGGGTTTTTTTTTTTTTCTCCCAAGATTAATTTAATGCCCAATTGGAGCGGTTTCGATCGACTCTTGGTCGAGATTAAACGAGTATCACTCGACTGTGATGAATAGAAAAGAAAAAAAAAAAACTTTGTAGCAAACTGTCTCAATAAATCTTTTCGCGTCGCGGGATATCGACTGTGAACAAAAGATTTTTTTTTTTTACTAGAAGTTTGAGAGAGGGAGATTATGTTTAAAGCATATCGACTTGTGCCCCACGGGTTCTAAATCACGCGAGCAACATATAAACAATTGCATATGAGACCCAAGTTTTATATAAAAAAAAAAAACAAGAAAAAAAAAAATTCGTTTATTTTTTTTTTTTGTTTTCTTTGTCGACGAATGGTACTCTGTTTTGCCGTCCCCCAGAGAGAGAGAGAGAGAGAGAGGGAGAGAGAATGAAATAGAGATTTTGCGCAAGTGACATTCACGGGGGGGTAATTCGTGAATGTTTGGAAATCTGGCCAAACCAACACTCCAAGCTGTCGGGGTTAAATGAATTGTTAAACTAAAATAAATAAGAAATTGATGCATTCGATAACACACATGAACTTGAAATACTTTTGGAGGAAAAATAATAAAAATAAATATAAAATAAAAGAAAATCCTTTCATCCGGGAATATCTCATACATTCTACGAGTGTTTTTTTTTTTCTTTTTTTTTTTTTTTTTTTTGAGGCATGCAAATTTCACCATAAATTCCGTACAAAAAATGTTGAATAAATGAACTCATGAATGAATAAGGAATATTAAAAGTACAACTAGGCAACGACTCTCTATACAGCGATGAATTACTCGGAATAATTAATGATGGGGGGATATTTATGTCGGATATTCATTCATCATTTTAATTCTCGTTGTAATATTTTTTTAATTTTTTAATTTTTGTACCCTCATCGCATCTGAATCGCGTGGCTGATGGACTGCTAACCATGCTTACAATTCTCAGCTACTCTATTCTAATATCATCGCTGTTTGTACAAAAATGTCCCTTTGCAATTTTTATCAATTGAGCGCTACCCTTTTCTCAATGAAAAATTTGTATTCCAGCATGTCTATAGAGCGCACGCGCTCTCGTTTGCCCTGTTGTAGTACAATAGAAAAAAAAGAAAAGATAAAAAAAAAAAATCACAAAAGGCTATCAAAGTTGTGCTGAATGAATGAGAAAGAAGAAAGAAAAAATATATATAAAATTAGGTTGCAGTTACAGTAAAGGGATAAAGGGAAAAAAAAAAACACAGATTATGTCGCCGAAAGGGTTGGTCATTGAATAATACCTTAAACGGACTCTCGATTGAAAAAAACGTCTTGGAAGGAAGAAAATTAATTGAGGGGAGAAAAAAAGAGAAGCAAAAAACTAAACAATATCCGAGAGCATTTTGGCCGACGCGGCACTCTGAGAGAGAGCGAGAGAGACGCACCCATAAAATATTTTATAACCATATTTATCAGTACGATAACGCTCTAAACATATTATAAATAAAACATATTAAGTGATATTCGTAAAATACATAACATAAAAATAATTGAAAAAAAAAAAAAAAAAAAAAAAAAAAAAAACGACTGTGATATCGAACGATCATGTGACATTCAATTTCCACGCGAATTGAACGATAAATTAACGATTAATGAACGATTAACAAAATACAAATATTTAATTAATTAATTTATCGGTATTGAATGTCGACGAAAGAGAAATAGCTCGATAAAATGGGAGCTTAATGGAAGGAAGAATATTAAGTCGTTGCGAAGATGATAATTAATAATACAAGAATATTATTGCGGATAAACAACAAATGCGCTGATGACTGTTGTCCAATTAGAGGGCTCTCAAACTGTAGGCATTTGGGGGGAGGGGCGAGAGAGAGAAAAATATGTGTTTACGGGGTATTGTTTATAAAAGATTTGATAAACAAAAAGAAACAAAACAGCCATTGCAATGTTACATTGAAGAAAAAAAAAATGGTTAATACACATTATGGGTGTGTATGCATGCGTGTGTGTTTTGGCATAAAAAGAAGGCTCTGTGCTCTGTAGGATTTTTTGGGGACAATTATATCACACAGGCTCTATTGCGCGAGGAGTAAAATTGTTGCAATTCAACAGTCGATCCTTGATCTCTATGAGGTGAAAAGTACAAATTCCATTTGCGTGACAACTGACAAGATTTTCTAGATACGTCATAATTATACCTGTTATATTAATAGATTTTAATAGTGCAATCGGATGAATGAGAGAAGAAAAGGCATTGTGTATGCCTCATGAACCGGTGGACCAAGTTATGAATGAGGCTCTTTCCGAGGATTAACCATTCTTCATTATTACACCATTAAGATCATTTTTTTTTTTTTAGGGTAATCATGCAGGTATAGCGCGTTTTGCCTATAATTTTATCCGTGTGTATGTTAACTTTCGGCCGCAGTTATGCGAGACAAAAAAACTGCTAATAAATCAGAGTTTGATCGCGCTAGTAAATAATTGATCCGTTTATTAACTATATATATATATATGTGTGTATATTACTCACAATAATTCAATCGTCTGTGTTGTAATTGATATTGTTGTTGCTGCTGCTGCTGATGCTGCTACTGCTGCTGAACCAACAATCAAAATTTAAATCCAACAAGCATTATTAATTTCGTAAATTCGGTTAATGGGAAGAAAAGAGAAGAAAACAAACATGAGCGCATGCATCTCCATCATCAAGGATTGAGACTATCGGAAATCCTTCTTATTTTAAGTATATTGGTCGCATGTCGACAAAGAGAGTTTCATTAAGTAAATAATATAATATATATTTGATGATTATACGTATAATTATTTATATTTAATTTTCAATCATACTGCTAGCTTGAAATATGAGCAATCGTTATCAACTAATTTCACGATTTATTTATCAAAATTCAATTATTTATTTATTTTTGTTCTCTCTCGCTCACTGGCTCGCTAATTTATAACTTGCAAACGCGCTAATATTATACAGGGAGGGAATTTAAATTAAAAAAACAAATATTTTCCATTATGGTCCTCTGGAATTTCAACGGACGAGCACAGCCTTGGAGAAAATAATCTTCATGATATGGTAATGGAAACTGAACGCGAATATATAATGATGATGAAAGAAAATATACAATAATTAAAAAGAAAGGCAACACAACAAGATACCTTGGCCATATATACTTTATGTCCGAATTATAAATAGGATTTTTAAAGAGCGATGAAATATTAGTTGGAAGATGAAAGAAAGGGGGGGGGGGGAAAGGATCGAATTAGACTGTGACTGCAATCATTTCTGAGGAAATAATTAATACGTAATAGACTCACGAAAAATTTGAGAAATAACGAAGAAAAAAAAGACAAGGTGAGCCATTCAACATTGTGTATGATGCGGAATGACAAAAATGTTTTTTTAATTTCGATTAAGAATGATCCGCATTATATCGGGGGGGAAAAAAAAAAACAAAGCTTGGAGGGTCAGCTATGAAAAGCAACAGACTAATCCTACTGCGCATTATTATACTTATCGTAATGAAAAGTATCCATCGATCGTACGAGAAGCTAAGATATGATTCACAAGTTTTGAGGATTAAAGATTAATTCGAGAAATCAGTGTTTTCCCCATTCAAATGTTGCAATTACAAACGAAATGAAGGGCATGCACACTGATTTCATGAATATGAACGAGAGTAGATGAAACATAATTATAATAACTGATTGTATATTAATCGAGCTCTGCGGGGTATTGAAAAGCGATAAAAAAAAGAAGAAATTAAATAATAATAATAATAATAATAATGTACCCAGCCAAGAAATGAAGAAAGAAAGAAGGAAAATATAATGAGTATGAAGCAACGGTAAACGTACCATTCTGTCGCCGTTAAATCAAATAATATACGAATACACGTTTTCATGCTACATTAGTCGAAGAGAAAAAAAGTTTGCGAAAAATAACTGTAGGTCGTGTGGATATCGGATGAAATATACCAATAAGAATAAAATTAAAAAAAGAGAGACTCAATAAATAAAAAAAAGAAGAAATAAAACTCTTAAAACTGCATTATTCCGTCCTTTAGTGGGCAAAAACTGCCTTTAAAAACGCATCACCACCACTTTTATCTACTATACGATAAACCTGTTTTATAACGTATCTTCATTTTTTTTTTCTTCTGAAATTTCGCTATGTTGTACAGCAGTTGGTTACAGCAAAATTTTTCAACTCACTTCATTGCACCGCCACATAATTTTTTAATATTTTAATCGATGCACGATCTATCACGATGGAAAAAAAATTTAATTGTTTTTTTTTTTTTTTTTTTTTTGCAGAGGATGAATAAAAATTTATATAAATATTTATTATTTTGCGAGAAACATTCTTTCGAGTGCCTTTTTATTTTAATTAAAAAAAAATGACAATAGGCCGAATACATACACACTATAAACACACTTCCGGTCCGATTGAAAAGAGGGCGTCGTCATCGATAAACTCCGAGAGGTCGAAAACAGGCATTTTTTTTTTTCATAAATAACACACATCAAGGATGTTTTCGGACTATTATGAATATTGAAATTTTCGAAAATGGCCTATTTACGAGCTTTCATATGTTCCAGAGAGGAAGTAATCAATAAAAAAAAATAAAAAAAATTGCCATGCCCTTATTTGCGGTTTTTTTTTTGTTATTGCTGCAACAATTTCGATGAGCAATTGTAAAAACAACCTCCTCTTTTGAACTCGTATAATACACACACACACACATGGGAAATTTACCAATAATGGTGAAATCTGATTAATAAAATTATATATATATATATATATATATATATATATATCGATAAAGATGTACAGAGGCGTGTTCACTTTAATTACCATCAACTTGTAAAATTTCATTTTCTCATCAGATTATTCACTAATACATTTTAATATTTTATATACTTTCAGCTGAGACAATTACCTCGTATAAATATTTAATTTTCATATGATTTCCAAGAGATGGTGATTTTTCGTCAAATTACTCGTCGACCAAAAGACACCGATCTTGGAAGAAAAGAAAAAGATAATTTTTTTTATACAAAACAGATTTAGAGCGCATCCTAATGATTTGGGGACGCCCCGCATATATTTGAAATCCAGGTAGGTTGTATATATTATGTGTACTTGCTACGATGTACAAAAATTATTTGCGGAAACATATGAGTGTATGCGGAACGATGCGCAAATTCAAGAATTAAAAAAAAAATTGGTTTATCGATTCTCCCAAAAAAATTTCAAATCACTCGCTAATGTCATCACACATGTATTTTATCCAAATGAGAGAGACATTAGCAATGGCCGATAAGAGAGATGGAAACTGATGGAAAATTTTACTTTAAGTAAGAAAAATGAGATAATTGCAACGCCAAAGTATGTCTCTTCACTGGATTCCACGGTTGGTGGGTGTGTGTGTGTGTGCACGTGCATTAATACAAATCATATTAGCATATAGTTTTGTGCAACAAAATCCTCCAATCATTTCCATTCTATATTTATCCACGTTAGTTAATAAAAAAAAAATAAAAAGCACGAAATTGAGTGATTGGAATAATACTCGTAGAGATAATAAAATTGAATAATTTTATTGTGTAGTAACGAGATGATTATATAGTAATTTCATGTAAATCGATCATTTTTCAACGCTAAATATGTGCAGCATTATTTGAGCAAGCGGGAAACAAAGACATTTGATCTCGTACTTAGTACTTACAAAGAGACACACAAAGGCAAAAAGCTTTTAAATACAATTATGTGGAGGGGGTTATTGTTGTTGTTGGTTGCTAAAAGTAAAGGGAATGCGACTCGATCGCACATCAGCAATAAGTTCTGTCCTTATACATAATACAAATACCGCGTCTATATAATATCACCAATATACTACCATCTATGCCTATTTACTAAATATCTTGTAGCACGAGTGTGTTTTTTTTCTTTCTTTTTTTTTTAATTTTCATTCTTGTGTATTTCTGATCATAATCAACGGCAGGAATATTTATCATTGAACATTTATATATACTTTCACAATTTCTATCACTCACCATTTGCAACAATAATTTTTAAAGCTATAATATATATATATATATATATATATATATATCAACACGAACGTTCAAATGCAGACCTGATCGTTCCCCGAGATCTGTTGCTACCATTTACCAGAAATATAAATGTGCCCGTGTGTGTCTGTGTGTGTGTGCAATTTGGCATTACAGCTTTAACATTTACTTTTTTTGCGAAAATATAAATTTGTACGTGCATGATGAAACGAGCGCAA
Organism: Dyspetes luteomarginatus; assembly: GCA_963669185.1. NCBI lineage: Eukaryota > Metazoa > Arthropoda > Insecta > Hymenoptera > Ichneumonidae > Dyspetes > Dyspetes luteomarginatus. The sequence goes on from OY769904.1 coordinate 6,523,168, forward strand.
GCTATTGTACTCTTTCCAAATTCCATTTCTCTCAATGCTTTTTATTTTTTTACCGATAAAGGGGCGGGGTCGGGAGGGGAGAAAGACACAGCTATAAGCGCACTTGGACAAACGAATTCGGAATCGTTTAGTTAAAGCGGCAGTGAACTTGTTTATAATATATACTCTCGGGTTTTTTTGTTGTTGGTTTTTTTTTATCGAGTACAAATATATATATACGTACATGAAATCTTAATTGTTTATCTCTCTGTAAAAATTAAAAGAGTATACTGCACGAAATTGACACAAACATGATAATGAGATACATATACAAATGCGTTATCCAAAGAAAGGATTTTACTAGAAAGTATAACGATCCCTATTAAGGGAGGCTGGAGAATGTATTTTAGTGAACAACTTTTCAAGCTCTCTAGTTGCTGGGCACTTTAATCATTTTCTTAAGTTCTTTCTTTCTCAGACTGAATTTCAAGTTTATGTGTAATGAAAGGGGGAAAAAAAAACAAAAAAAAAATGAAAAGGGGGACACGTGATTAAACGTGCAAGTTTGTCTGACGTATTGAAAAATGAGATCGATGCAATTTCTTGCATTGCCTTCTTGCCAAGGATTATTAATATTGGTACAAGAATTATTGTACATATATCGTAATTATTTACCGCATAAGTAAATAAATCAAGGCCATTGTTAATCAAAAGTGGCACTTTTTAAGGCTTGTATAGTTGTAGTAGTAGCAGTAGTAGTTACGTATATTGTCCCATTGATGCATGGAGGATGGATCGGGTCAATTTTTCATTGACCATCATGGTCTGTTACAAGTACCATTCATCTCGGGGCATGAGTCAAAAATAATGATAATTTTCCTCAAAGTATCGCGATGAACGAGAAGCACGAGGCAAAAACCCTTTTCAATAAGCTTCACGGCTTGATATACTATAATACACTGAAAAAAAAAAAAAAAAAAAATCACTATTACACTCAATGAAGGACGCACAACAAACGGCCATTACATTAGACTTTTTTTTTTTCATTCTTTATATAGCTTCTCGTTCATACTAAATTGTCGTTTATAGTCAAAAGTTTTCAAAAACAAAGAAATTGATCCAAGAGAGGGAATAATTCTCCGCGCATAGAAAGGATTGCACATAATTGAGACGACCATCGCGTACAAGGCTAATATACAAAATAAAATATTACGATAGACAGTCGATTAAAAAATATAATTCCTTAATATTGGATAAAATTACTATATTACTGTGTAGTATAATAGCTTATCTTTTTCTTAAATAACAGCCCTTAATAACTTGTACGGCTCTTTGTTGTCGTTTGTCTTTTCCGTACACGCTTGCTGTACATATATATATATATATATATATATATATATATATATATATATATATACACTCTCAATTGGTTTTACTTCCCATTATCAATGGCTGCTGGTTTTGTTGTACTAATAAAATTCTACATTTGCACTCGCATCAAGATTCCTTTCTTTCTTTCTTTCTTTCATTCTTTTCGTATCTCTGTACGAAAGTAAAATAATAAATCTCATACTCTTTCGACTTAATCGATAGGAGAAAAAAAGGTTTTTGTGTGCGATACCGGGGGCCAAGAGTCAGTCATCCCTCCGGAGGGCTCGTTAATTTCTCTTTTTTTTTTCTCTTTCCCCCTCTTTTACGACACTGAACTAATAGCGTTGTGAGGCGAACCCATTTGAGTGAGAACTTTATCCAGCCATTGTAAAGGTCCATGTAGATGAGCCTCGATCCAGCATGGAGTGGAAGTAACATCCTGGCGATGATATTCCGCTCCCCATCCTTTCACGAATGACATCCTAGAGCGATAAGATGGAAAATAATTGTAAGAAATTAATAAGCCGGAAGCAGAAGGCAAGTTTATCAAAATTATTTCAATAAAATAGAGACACAGCCACAGCCACAGACACAGATACACACACACACACACACACACCTAATGGTGCACATTTTGGTGAGTTCGTAAACTGCCTCGAATCCATGATTAACACTCTGAGATAATAATTGAGCGAATTCTTGATTGTTGAATATTTTCAATGAGCATCCAGGTGGTATTTTGCAAACGGTACTCGGATGAAAGCCATGATGATGATTACAATTTCTCGATTGTACAAATATCGCTGAATCGGATAAGCACTCTGCATAAACTTCACCACCGACATAATAAAGATGTACACCTTTGCCTATGTGTCTTCTCGTGTTCTCAATTGTTGAATTACGATTAACATTGGACAATTGTCCGAGGCAAAAACGATCAGAATTGTTGCTGGGATTGGTGAAACCATCAACGATAACAGAGTGCGATTGACAGTGAAATACTTCACCGACGCGACAATTTAATTCGTAATAAGCGATCGATGCCCAATAAGGAGGTTCCTGATAGCATACGGGTGCGACCTCGGCCGAATTACCGGTTGTATCCATAGCCGTTGGATCTGTCGAGGGAGGTGATGGTGATTGGCCAGATTGTGAGGCATCCTCGGGTGGTGAGTAAGCCGGTGGTGGTGTTTCCGGTAATCCATTTGCACCTCCGTAAGGACTCTGAGGATTTGGCGACGTTGTACTTCCAGGACTGGGAACTGAGGAGCCAACTGATGACATTGGTGATGTTGGATTGATTCCTCCCAAGCCAGTTCCAGTTCCACCACCACCGCCTCCTCCTCCACCACCACCACCACCACCAGAATTAAAGCCACTCGATGAGTATGAAACATTGTGGGGCATCGTTGGCTCGGGAAGTTGTTGAAATGGCAATAACGAGTGTCCAGGAGCAAATTCCGAGTGCCTTGGTACCAATACAGGTGGCAATACCGGGCTCTCCACTCTCTTGTAGTGATAAGGATTGATGCATACTTCTTTTTGTTTTGCCGAAAATGGATATTGGCACAATTCGAGAGGTTTGAGCTCGTGATGAGACTGTAGATCTGGCCATCGCCATACACGACAATAAATCACATGCGGTAGGCCCTTTCGATGTGATACTTGCAATCTACCGTCCAAGCTTCTTGGTATTGTGACACATTTGCTCGGTGTACCAGGACAACTTAGCGCCTTTTCCAATTCCTCAATGGCACCTTTTCGTTTTTTAAGCTTTTTCACAAGTGAGTCAACTGCCTTTTCGGCCCACTTTTCCTCCTCGTCACCCTGCTTCCATCCCAATAATTTCTTAACCGCTGGACTGGTGAAGGAGAAAAGACTGTTTAACGAAGACATAGGACCCGAGCTCGATGATCCTTCCTCGTCGTCCATCTTTTTTTGTTCCTTTATTTTATTTATTCAAGTAAATATCGGCAATGCGCTGCAAATTTTTTTCTCCAGGAATCCTCTCGATGTCTTCAATCTGCTTCAATCCTGAAAATCGGATTATAGGCAAACAAAATCATTATAAAATTATTTTTTTTTTTTTACTTTTATGCAAAACTCTTAATGAATAGAACTTTTTATCTATTGAATGAAACAAAATTATAAACAAAGATTGAAAAAAAAGGCAAATTGATACTCGCACCATTGATTTATCATTATTTTCACTGATCCACAAAGCTCTTTGCGACGAAACTATTTGCTCTCAAAAAGAGAGAGAGAGAGAAAGAATAATATTACACGTAGCAACTTTCAATTTCTCTTCTATGTTTTCTAGACCCTCAAATCTTTTTGTGAAAATATAATATTATTAAATGTCTTTTTCCCTATTAATTTATTATTTATTCTCCTAATAAAAAGTTTTACATCTTATGAAGCAATAATGAAATATATATTGAATAAAAATAATTTTTTTGGTAGTAATAAAAATAAATGGATAGGATAATTTGTTAATAAAAATTGCATTGTCCAATATAGTTAAAAATTGAGCTATATATTGTTGTGGAGAAAAACACGCAACAGTCGTGGCTTTGAGGTTAGAATGACAAGTGTGTATGTGTGTGTGTTTGGTAGAGTAGGAGGGAGAGGAGTGCGCGTATTTCGAGAGTGCATGATTCACACAGTTGTAAGTATACAACAATAATCAACAGAGAGCAGGGGAGTCTGCGAGAAAAAAGCCGAGGATTCAAGTGTTACCAAGTACCACTAACGTATTATTATAAAGACACGCAAGTATATGTACCTGTGATAACGATAAAAACACTTGACTCATTACAAATGGCTTCCGGTACGATGCAATATTGTTTTTTTGTTTTGTTTTTCATGCATACCGCCCAAGAGTCCCGCGCGCAAGGGGAATCCAAGCACGCATCACGCGTTCGCGCAACGCCCCATCGCTGCACAAGCACAAGCATTCGTCTCTTTACCTCAAGTAATAAAATATCCTCCAAAGCGGCTTTTTTCGATCATTACAATTTTGCAATGTTGTCATTGAGCGAGCACACGAATCCCGCCTATCTATTCATCACTTGTACTATATTGTAACATTCTCGTAGCCGGAACAGTATACATATATATATATATATATATATATATAATGAAAGGAATCGCATTATAAAAAGATGGATAAATAATTGAAAGAATGGGGGGGAAAAAAAGAAAAATAATCTCTCTGTTCTGCATCCGCCACTCGAATCTTGACGCGGTCAAACTGTCTCGCTCGAACTGCACACATAAAACAGTTTTACCGATATTCTATGACCATCTTTATTATAGTTCCCCCTCGAGCCGTATAAACGCTGAATTAGATATATAACCTCAAACGCGATGTGTACAGGTATAAACAAACATCGGGAGCAACAATACGAATAATATGCAAAAGTTACAGAACGAATAATTAATATAATCGTGCTTTAACTCTCCACAAACATGAGATATATGAGATGTAGAAGAAAAAAAAACGTATTACAACTTACCGGATTGAGTTTTGATAAATCCTCCTTCAAGGGTGCAACGAACCTTAAGATTACGAGAAACTTCAATATTTTCTCACATCTCAATCGACGTTTTATAATGCACGCGTGAGAATTATAAGTTGTAATAGTTTTTTTTTTTCGTCACCGTAAGACACCGGACCACGACCGGACAAGCTGCATAGAAAAACCAGTGTTGCCAGACGAAAATTTACTTTCTTACTAGATGGCAGCACCAAAAGGGTAATGGATTTCGAGTTTGCGCAATAGATTCCGCGGCAAATTCAAATAACAACAAACATACTTGTATGTAAAAAGTATAATTATTGTTAATTTTTCGGTATTGCATATATAATTCATAAATCGTAGAACTGTACTCAAATTAAAAAAAAAAAAAAAATGATCGAAGCGGGAATTTTTGAATCGTATTTGAAAAAATACGAAAAAATACTGACGCTATATTATAGGATCAATAAATAATGGAATTTAATAAATAACAATATTGAATAATTAGTAGTAATGTATGTATAAACGTATCAGTGCTGAAAAAATATAAACAATCTTTCGAATACATTTGTATGTTCCATCGAGTCACAGAATTAATTAACTTATGATATTGACGATCGCATTTGTCATGCAAAATGATGATTATCCATAATAAAAATATAATTCTGTGCTCAAGAGATTCTTATTAAAATTCATCCGAAGAATATTTGATATATAATTTTTTAGTCTGTGTAAAAAATAGTGTAATCCGCATTTGTCCTTTGGTGTTTAATTTCGTCGCGCAAGATACATGGAGAGATTTAAAATAAATCGGGGACATAATCATTGTCACCGTAATCGCCATAATCATCTTCAATGCCAGGTGGAACGAATATTCCTCCCAAAACACCAGATAAATTTTCGCCAAGTCCCATGGCCGATGCGACACCAAAAACAAGTCTCATTACCATAAGTCTCACAAAATTAGCAACATTTGTTTCTTTGCTCTGTAGTGCAAATTGTTTCGTCTTCCTAGTTTTACATTCTGCTGTATGGAACTGAAAATAATCAAAGAAAGAGTTTCGTCACGAATTAAATTATAATATGTGAATTAGCAGGTGTACAGTGTGGCGCCGGAATCAAGAATCACATTATGAATCTAAATAAATTCATTAATTATTAAAAAGAGAGAAGACTGTTGGAATCGATGGGACTTATTTATAATGGAATTGGGTGGAGAGGTCATTGCACCTCATGACGTCTATAATGCCATATAAAGGTCGCGAATCCTTATTAAAATACAATGGATATATGAATTTTCAAGTACCAACAGATAAATAAATAAAAGAAAAGGAATAAAATATTATTCATATATTTGCTTACTGTCCAACAGAAAATTACGAGTACTCCAAGCAGAGCGATACCAATAATCTTCATTATTGCGATAACTTCCGGTACTTGGACGTTTGAATCGAGGAATATAATTCACTTTCGTTGCACGCTTCCTCGATGACACGGAGGATCAAGTCCAGACAACTTATATAGCGCTGACCGGTTTTACCGGATATATCGTTGAGTCCTCTATCACTCAATCGAGTGAGAAAAAAAATAAACCAAGAGCTTTTCATCCACGTGGTTGAGATTAATTGCGATGTCGTAGATTCTCTTTTTTTTTTTTTTTTCTAATTTTACTTTGTCAATCAATTTTTTTTGCCAACCAGATCGACGAAATGAAAAAAAATAATCCGCGCAAAGAAGACGCTTTACGTTCCTCTTGTCTGGGTCGTCGAACGAGCGAGACTGCTGTCGTTTGTTGGTCGCTGCACCGTGAAAGGATGGTAAGCGCGTGTCGTAGGGACAACCGGTAGCGAGTTATACAGACCGCGCGCGCGCTCCTTTTCTTCTATGTTGCTTTTGCTATGTCTCCTATTATTATTATTTTCTTTTTCCCTCTCATTCCCCTTGGCCGACTTGCCGGTCAAGACTTGACAGGAAGAGGACTTTGTTGGGCGAAATTATTTACCAATATATTTTTACACGCGAGAGGGAGAATTGGCATTGAGAAGCTCGACTGAGACGAACAGTCGCGCTACACTCAAAGTTATTTCTACAATATAACGGTAAACGACGAAAAAAGGCATTCAGGCCACTTGCCTTGATCTCATCGATACGTGTATACGAATAATAATTACAGTACAAATTTGTTTTCCACTTGAACCGTCAATCGACCCGATTTGTTTCTTTTTTTTTTAATTAATAATTTTTTTACCATAGAAAATCGTTCAGACGACAGAGAATTTTTATTTACACGAACGTTTACGTAAAACTGATTATTGCGAAACAGAAGAAATATAAATTGTATTAGATAGAAATTATATATATTTTTGCTATTGATTTTTCCTATGTGTTTTTTGCAGTCTGGCTCATTGTATTTATATTCTGTTTCAGGTGTCATGGAATATAGTCAATGGTGTAATGATGAGAGACTCGTCTTTCCGAGTATTTTTCCTCCCGCGCGTTTACCCTACATTTCCACCTGTCGTTATATTCTCTGCGCGTTCGATACACGTCAACAAACGCGTATAAATGAGATAGATGAGAGGATGCGAGTGAAGAGAACTATGAGCTGGAAAATATTAGACAAATGAACCTCCAAGTGTGCGACGTTCCATTTTTTTATTTCTCGTTGCCATAGCCATGAGGAATAAATTATAAGATAGCCTCCCCCCCCCCCCCACATTCACACCCACACACATGAAGTATATTCAGCAGAAGATTATAACTGGAAATCATGGATATATTCACTCGTTTGGGAAGTTGACGAAAAAGCCAACGGATCTTTGCGTGCCCATTTCAGCATGCGAGGAGTCAAACGGTGTAGGAGAAGAATATATAAGAGAGATGATAAAAAAAAAAAAAAAGCATAAAACAGCAGACGTATATTTTGATGAATCTTGTATACGTTTGATATTATACATAGGAGTGAAAACGGGTCATGAAACCGTTTGTTTTTTTTTTTCCCTGATATTATCGAAACACGCGAGTAAATCGTTAGTGAACTGATAGACCCAAGATCTGTAGTGCGTGAGAAATAATTAAAGACTGCTGAGAAAGAATATTATATAGTATCCTATAAGAAAGGATCCGAGGAAGGAAATAAACTTAAAAAAATATATTACTCTTCTGCTTCTTTTCATCAAACAAAAAATTAACAGTTTGAAAAAAGTTAATGGAAGATTAATAGAATAGAAGTAAACAAAATATCTATAAAGAAGCGTTTCTTATCAATAGAATATTAAGATTTAAATTTAAAAAAATGAAAAAAAAATACCCTCGTAAAAGAATAAATGATATGAATGATCGCGAGTGTTGAATCATCGTCGCATAGACAAACGATCATTGAATGGAAATGAAAAATGGCTCTCGTGTCTCTCCAAAATAAGAATTTGCCATTTAAATAAGTAAGGATAAGCAGGGGGCAATGAAGAGAGAGAGATTGTAAAAAGAAATATCGAAGAAGCGCTCGCAAGAGTCTCGAGAGGATGCGTAACGCGCACACACATCAGTCAGAATGCTCATACGCACGATTGATTGGCGATTATGCGGCTGGTTGTGTTTCGTGGACGGAAAAACGAGCGACGCGATGAGTTTCCAAAGAGAATGTATGAAAGGCAGGATGCGACCCCGAGAAAAGAGAGAGAGAGAGAGAGACCGGATGTTACAGTCCACGAATACTCAAGCAGTTCCACAAACGAAGGAAATACCCCAGCTAGAGTGGCCCATTCGCGAGTTATCGTTAGGGTCTCTCTGGCACTCTGCTGGTGTTTAATACAGAAGCGCGGCGCTTGATAAATTGTATCCTACACGCTTCCATCTTGTCGACTGTCTGATGAATTTTTAATAAACCTCCAGCGTTTGACATCCTTATTTTTTAATAACACGATTAAAAACCTATCAGAACAAGAAAAAAAAAAAAACAAGAATGCATTGATGATGTAGAGAAGAGTCAGAAGCCTCAATGGCACGTGTTGGAAACAAGAATTCTCGACAACAGTAGAAAATGATCAATATACCCGATGGATGTTTATAGTATTATATATATGTATATATATATGTGTGTTGAATGTGCGGGAGGTAAATGCAATTCTAGAGAGAGAGAGAGAGAGAGAGAGAGAGAGAGAGAGAGAGAGAGAGAGAGAGAGAGAACGGAATGGAGAAAGAGCGAGTTCGTAGACCTGCACGTCGAGAATGGGACGTTATCCGACTTTGCGGGGTACAATATCGGCATCTCTCTCTCTTCTACCGTTGCTCTATTATTCCATACTTTTCTATTCACGCAATATATGTTGAAGGTATAATAGAGAATTCTCGTTATACAGACATATATCTCTATGATATGATAAACGAGTAAGAATTTTGCGCTTCATTGACCGTTTATATTGAGTCGGGAATTGGCAATGTTCTTCGAGCGAGAACTGTATATATATATATATTCTACAATAGTATATTTATAGTATATAGTTAATTTAATGTCAAAGAGAGCAGAACGAAATTAATAATTGATGCAAAAATAAAGTTTGCCAATGTTTTCCTGATCGTTGAATAAAAGATATGCGTCTGAAATATATTTTTTCTCTCTCTATGGGTTTTGCTTCTCCTTTGAGTTTCATTTCTTCTTAATAGACAAAAATAAAATAAACAAATTTATTTATCTATTCCATAGAGAGGAAATCATTTTATAAGGGAACTCGAGATTAAAAAGAAAAAAAAAACCGGCCATAAATCGTGTTTTACAAAGACTTTTTTACTCTTACTTTCGTCGAGGTCACGGTCGGTGTTCTTTGAAAAAAAAGCTTCGCACGAGAAGTATAAAAGAACGCATACTACTGCAGATTATGTAGAATTATTATACCACATTGGTCTCACCGTTCTCGAGATATTTTCACAAAAAGAAAACTCTATACGGATGGATATTCGATATTGCATATAAGCTAATCAAAATGACGTGCCACGTGAGCGCGAGAGAGAGAGATAGAACGTTAATTAAACAATGCACGACGATTCTCCTCTCATTCCACCCTCGGTTACTCACCTATATATGCACAAAGTTTTCTCCCCGTGTGTGCTGTTGGATCTCGTTGGATCCTTCCCCGAGGACTCGTGTGGTTCTCTCGTTCAGTGCGTGCCACGCTTTCACACCGATGACACTTTATTCTCCTCGCGTGACTCGTCGCCGCGCATCGCAAAAAGTATATTATTCTTCTTCTTCTTCTTTTTCCATTTAAGCTTCATCCGGTTATATTATACGTAATAAAAATGTGTTGATCCTTTTTCACAAATGGGTGAAATAATCGAATATCTGTAACACGAGAGAGCATAAAATAAATTTAAGTTAAACGAAAGAAAGTTTATTGAAAAAGAAAAGTGATTGCGCAATAATAAATAATATATTATTCTGATATAACCTGATAATATCAATGAATAAAATGATTGTTGAAGAGACAACAGTTGGATGTTTTCAAATAGTTTTGCTCTTTCTTCTTTCTATAAATTATGTGATTGTTTCGATGAGCCATGCCCTTCCACAATTTCACAATTATACACCAAAGTTTTACTGTGAGGTAGGCCATTTTCATTATTAATCCTTTGTTGCTTACGTGTGATAATTTTATTTAAAAAAAAAAACAAAAAAAAACAAAAATTAAAGATGGAAATAACGAGGATGTTTTTTTTTTTTTTGAATTAATATTATAGTCGACTGATGGAACGAACCGGACATACGGCTGCGCCTCTTCGTTGACCCTCGATAATGTATCGATGACCTCGTCGCACACACCAAACGGGGATGATCTCGGTGATTCTTGCACAAATGGATATGTTTGGGAAGTTGATGAAAGTCCAGAAAAAAGCGTCGTTACGGATTGGAATTTGATATGCGAGAAGCATCATTTAATGTATCTCGGGCCAACTGTGTATTATGTAGGAATATCGATAGGCGCATGGCTGGCTGGAATTTTTGCCGATCGTATCGGCCGACTTCCGGTTCTTGCTATATGCCTCTACACCCAAGGGACTATGGCAGTTGCTACCTACATCGTTCAGGTAATCAATCAAAAAATCATGAAAATTATTCCGGTGAAAATCAATAAATAAGTAAAAATAATGAATAATTACTGGATTGATTTTTTTTTTTTTTTTTCATCAAATCCATCAAACAATGACAGAGTTACCCCGCTTTTCTCGTTCTTCGAGGACTGCAAGGAGTTTTTGCCCAAGGATTACAAAATACCACGTACATCCTTACCCTCGAATTATTTCCAAAAAAATTTCGCACAATTGTCGCAATGGTGATGGAAATATTTTGGGCACTCGGTATCGTTCTTCTTGCTGGACTGAGCTACATGATACCCGACTGGAGAATTTTGCAATTGGCAGTTTCGGTTCCAACAGCAGCGACAGTTCTCTACATTTGGTAATTGGATTGATGAAAGAAAATGAAAAATAAAAATCATTAAAGTATTTTGTTTGGGGTAATTTTTGATAAGTAAATTAGTCAAATTGTTTTTAATTTTAATAAAAATTCCATCAGGATCATACCAGAATCACCAAGATGGTTGCTGGCAAAAGGAAAATTGACCGAGGCCGATATATCGTTGGAAAAAATAGTAAAATACAATGCTTGCTGCACCGGGAGAACTCGAAGAGATGTCATCGTCACTGAGAACACACCGGATAACAGCGTGAATACGACACCAGCGAAACCCGAACGAAAGTCTCGTCTAATCAGATCAGTTGTGGACGAGACGATGAAGCAGGATACGAGAAAGCAGGAGGGACCAGATGAGGCTTGTGAATCGACCAATTTGCTGACTCCGCCTCATAATCCTGTTCAACGAAAGTCTCGCAGTAAGTTCACACAATAATAATAACAAAATTAAATATAATATATTATTATATAATGATTTTTATCTCTCAAATTTCTATACTGATAATATATACATTAATAGGAACGAGTCTTCGCGCTATAACGGAAAATTTGGAAAAAAGACTCTCAAATACAGAAATTCAAAATCCGGAACCATCGATATCAATAAGAGAAAAGGAATCAACATTCGATACTGGCGAATCGCTCGATCCTTCAAGTTCAAAGACCAATCGAGAATCTCGAGTATCCTCGAATAATTTCGAGATGAATCAAGAAATTGAAAATATTAAGATCGACGAAGTGGCGATGGTGAAAACTTGTATGCCGGAAGTGGTCGTTGACGAAGCGATAAACGCTGAAAAAAATGATGAAATTCCAGAAATTGAAAAATTGCAAGAGACAAATGTTCATACTCGTCGAAATAGATATTTGACAAAATACTTGATCGTGATGGCTTGTGAATGGTAAGAGAGAGAGAAAAAAAATCTTTTTTTTCTTCCTGACTATTATAATTTTAATAATTGTTGTGCATTGTCAAGGTTTACCGCATCGGTGACACGAAACGTCATTGAGGAAATATCACCAGAGCTGGAGAGTAAGAATCGACACGTGAGTGTGGCGATTGGCGGTGGCTTGGAAATAATCGTTTACGTGCTCACCTACTTTGTACTCTCGAGATATGGTCGTAGACTGCCGATGAGCCTTTCTCAATTCGTCAATGGTGTCGTTTGCATAACGCTCGGTGTTATTGCCGTTCTGACGCATTCTACAAACGCATGGATCGGTATGTATTCGTTATTTACTAGGGACAGTCTTGAAAAAAAGAAAAAAATAATTAAACATAAATAATGTATTTTGATACGTGACGTATTTTTTTTTTTTTTTTTTTACATCGCCATTAACGAATTTTGCCTGCTGTTTAAGGATGCCACACACACACACACATATATATATAGTATCATAACTGAAAATTGGATTCAATGAATTTTGCATATATTTTTCCATACACGCTCTCGCCATTACACTTGCAAATAAATTTCAATGTCTTTGATCTCTTTTGTAAAAAGTTTCATTCCTCTAAATATGAAAATGAATTTTAAAATTTAACAGTCATAATAAAAATTGCATAAAAATAAAATAATATAAAAATTGCCTACTCAAAGAGAAGGAGAAAAATAATCATTTTTCTTTATTCGATGAATAATATTTTTTCCAAATTATGTAGCAACTTTATCGTTTTGATATAACTGTTTTCAGGATTTTTCATATTCTCAGATGTGAAAAATACATGTGAAAAATTCTTAATAAAAATCTTAAACGTCTTTATTCAATATAATATTTTTCTGTAATTCGCCAGGACCAGTAAGGATCGTATTTTTGCTTATCGGAAGAACATCTGTCGTGTGTTCACTCGCTACGTCTTATCTCTTCACCATCGAGATATTTCCAACGGTGATGCGAGGAGCTTGTTTGGGACTTTGCGTTATCGCTGGTGTCATCGGTAGTCTCAGTTCTCCGCACATCTTGTCAATGGTGAGTCAAACAATAATTTCACAAGAAATCACATTTCCTCAGCGAGTCGTGTGGTGATTATCATTGAAAGTTGAACTATTTTGTTTTTTTTTTGTTTTTCAGAAAAATCACACTACGATCGTAGCTCCTCTGACGATAACAGGTTTTCTGTGTCTAGTAATGGGACTGGTGTGTCTTGTGCTGCCCGAAACGATAAACATAGCTCTGCCGGACACGGCGACGCAGATAGGAAGAACTCCGACAAAGAATAAAATCGGTGTAGCTGGTGGTGATTGTGAGAAAAATGGAAACGAGAATAAATCTTCGAAACGCGAGATATTACGCGAAAAACTCTTCTCCGAGGACTGGGTAGACGCGGGCAATGGTATAATCGTTAATTTTTCCGAGAATAAAAATTAAAAAATTAAAAACTAAAACTATTCATCCGAAACTCAACGGAGATTCGCTTGTAATATTGTACAAAGTGTCTCGAAAGAAAATTTCACGAGGCTCCAAGGCACACCAAAGTATTTGCTGAAATTATAGCGTCGTCTTTTTACTAGTTTAAAGGCAAAAACTCGTGTACACAACTTCATGTGATGATTTATTCTCTTTAGTATTAATAATGTTATATATATATATATATATATATATATATATATATATATATATATATATATGCTTTAAGTAACGAATAAGTCTCAGCGATAGTAGTATAAATATTACAAATAATTCAAATAGTTCTGTATGTTGAAACTTCCAGTGTAATAAATATTGAGGACAAAAAAATTAAAAAAAATAAATAAAAAAAAATCACATTTTCATTTATTTTTATTTGCGACTTATCACAGGCTAAATCGCTCGACTAACACGGTAATATTAATTGCGTGACGAACGAACGAGAGAGAAAGAGAGAGAGAGAGAGATTTACAATGGATAAAAACTTGATATAACAGAACGGAAAAATGTTTAACGAATCGTTCAAAGTTTTAAGCGATAATAATATCGATCATCAACGAGGAAATGAAAATTTTTAGGGCACTTTTGGCTGAGCGATACCATTGTTTTGTGGATTATTATGCTGGATCTGTTCGGCCGCTGTTTGCAAAAGACGAGTTCGACGTCTTGTGTAATGTTGCCAGAGTAAAATTTGCTGATCATCAATGAATTTGGTGCATTGTGAATTTACGACTTCTCGTCTGAAGTGCTCGTACTGTAGAAGATCCAAGAAATACAGGCACATGGGATATTTCAAATATTTTGCATATTCGGGCTCTTTCCAGTAGAGCAAATATTTCAGATAATTGATGAAGGTTGTGTCTTTGAAATAGCCACGTTGAGCCAAAACTGCAGCAGACAAGATCATTTATCTATTATTTATATTATCCTTTTCTATATTCAATAAGTTTTACTTTGTGATATTGAAAAGTCTCATTCGGTGACACAATTTCTGCTTTTTGTGAAAGTTTTATGCTATCCTTGCTTTATGAGTTTTTTTCTTTGTTAGCAATTAGCAGCCTCTGTACTCATTCCACATCCATACTCTGTGAGTGTTCCACGAGTGTCTTTCAGAGCACTTTTGAGAGTTTCTGAGTCTGTCTGTGAGCTTAAAACTGTTATGTTTGAGCTTATAATGTCTGCGAGTGGCTTTGAGTATTTGCAATTATCTCAGTGTCTAATTCTGCTGATAATGCATAGCGCTTGATTATCATAAGGATATTTAACTTATACAAGGATGAGCCTTATAATGCCTGTGAGTATCCGTGATTAGTCTTATAGGGCATTATAATCTGTCTGTGAGCTTAACTAACTATAAAGTTTGACCTTACAATTCCTGTGAGTGCATTTGCGAGTATTTGCAATTATCTGTGAATATCTGAGCTTGCGTTCAAATGCCTAGCGCTTGATTATCGTACAGACATCTGTGTGTGAGTGTCTCTCACTGGCTGTTCAAAGTATTTATGAGCACTCAACAGAAAATACTTAATTATCATGTAAATAATTAACTTATGGTGGCCCATATGTCTGTGATTTTTCATTATTTGGAAATGTGTGCGACACACTTTGCCAAGGTCTATGCGCACTTGTAATTATCATGGAGATTGTTATAACCCAAGCAAGTTTCATGTGTCTGTGAGAATTCTGCGAGTGTGTGTGTGTGTGTGATATTAGCAAGTGTTCAATTGAATGTACTTAATTATTCACATTGATTATTGTTATTATTGATATAAATGTTTAACTTACAGTTGAGATAATTAGGATTGGCCAAACATTGGACAAATTCCAATTCCACCTGGAATCGGAGACGTTGTTGATCATCAGTCTCTGGCCCACCTGTGATACCATCAATCAAACGGTCATAATAAGTAAAGTTGGTAAAAAAAAAAAAAGAAAGAACAAAATTACGAGTTGACAAGTATGAATCGGATTACCGTTCATTCCAATGAACGAAGCTTTTCTGCCTTTTATCAGACTCGGCGGATCATCAAGACGATTCATATTATTATACTCAATACAATTGTATGACTATATACCATTCGTGTTTTTTGTTTTTCGGATTTGTTTACGCGTACTCAATCAATTCGAAGCAGCATCTGTCCTCAAATGACAAAAATTTATCCACAACAATCGCGTTGTGATATAATAAGACTACAGATCTTTATTATTCCGGTAAAGACAATTGCCAAAAACAATCAAGACAAGTTACAACTTACACCGTATTTTAGGTTATGTTCTTTGTTGCAGAACGACGAGAAAAAAAAAACGTATACACACGGAAACACACGCTACCCCCTCTTTGGTCGTCTATGCGCACCGGATGCCGCCGGGGTGCGCGCTCGCGCTCCGTGCTCAAACGTCATTTCCGTTGGAACGTTTTCCAAGTTTGGCCCTTAAAATTTTTTAAACCATAATAATGCCAATATGGCGCATCATTATCAGTTTTGTTGTTGATTATTTTACATTTTTTTTAACAATATATGATCGAGCAGGCGGCACAGTGATCGATAAAGGGAACTAATGGACGTTCCAGAGGTTATCGAACACTTTTTTGGGGTCTATCTCTTGTATTGTATGAATCCTCAGTACAAAGGTACAACATATATTGGATATACTGTCAATCCTTTGCGCAGAATAAAACAACACAATGCAGGAATAAAAGCCGGTGGAGCTCGTAGAACCAGCAAGAAAAGTCCTTGGTAATAACTCAAACTCTATATTTTTAAATCAATTTTACATTGACGATCCGTCAAAATCATTCTCTACTTTTTTTTGGCAGGAACATGGTTCTAATTATACATGGATTTCCAAATTCTCTGTCTGCCCTCAGAGTGAGTAAATTCTCGGCTACGTGTGTAATAATAATAATAATAATTGTACGAAGTATTGTCTCTGCATTAAAAAAAAAAAAAAGAAAACGACCACACAAGAACCAAAAAATAAGCTGTGTATGATTATGTGTTTCACTCAGGATATATGTATATGATTCATTTTTTGGGTTTCGTAAAAAAAAACTAAATATAATATATGTTTCATAGTTCGAATGGGCATGGCAACATCCAAATGTCAGCAGACGCCTCAAACACGTGCCGAAGAAGAAAACTGCAAAGCAAACAGTTTTTGATTATCGTATAATGGTACTCTCAGAGATGCTGAAAGTTGGGCCTTGGTCTCGTCTACCATTGACGATTAGATGGCTGGATTATGAATTTTCCAAAAAACATTCCTCGACAATTTCACCTCCGATGCACATGCCCATCAGTTATGGCAAAGTTGTCTCGCAAAGTTTGAAAAAAAAGAGTTCGAATAATTCAAATAGGAAAAAGAAGAGTCCAATAGAAAAAAAGAAACAGCAAGAAGATCCCATTGAACTGGAGGAAGACCCTTTGGTCATGCTTTGTTCTTTGTGTAATTTATATGTAAATACAGAAGATAAAGTAACTTGTGTAAAAATTAATTGTTATCTGATTGCCCATATGATTTGTCTCGCGCTACAATTTACCAAAGGCAAAAAATTGCTGCCTGTGATGGGAGATTGTCCGGCTTGTGGCACTAATGTCCTATGGGGTGATTTAATCAGAAAAAAACTCGGTTGTAATCTTCATTTAAAGAATGTTGATCCAAAGTCTGATGACAGTAGCGATTATTCGGACGATTTGTCTGATGGACCGAGTTTCGATTAAATAAATATATTAAATAATTTATTTTTTAAATAAATCAATTTTTTTTAGACCAAATGTTTTTGTCACGATATTGAATAATTTAATTATTTTTCACACGATAATTATTCGCAGAGTTATCAAAATAATCTTTAATTAATAATAATCTTTAAATTGAGATGAAAACTCGAACAATTTGAGACAAACATTCATAATTTGGCGGGCTAATGTGTCATTGGAGTTGACGTAGCGATTGGCCAAACCGCGCAAGGCAAGCACCAATAGATGCGCACAAAGATGGCCGCCGGATGAGTCAAATAAAGTTTCAATAGCATCCTAAATTTTCATACTATTTCGATAAATATTTGCCGAGAAATGGTGAATTATAATTATAAATTAATTGTATGATTAATGCACAAGATTTTGATTGAGTTTTATCACTCGCGAGTTGTCATATAATTGACTCACGTCCAAAGTCGCTGGTCATATGATTGACTTCCGGTACGGTGCAACTTCCTGTTTCGGTCTTTACGACGTAACCCACGAGAGCGAGGTGAGACATTTGCAATATACTCTCGTTATTTATCGCATTTTAATGCTACAAACCATTTCAAATTTATTCGTCACGATCTCGATCTCGTACAAGTCAAGTGTCTTTTTGCAATCGATCGAATAAATATATCCCAATATTCTAATATCGCAAACACTTTCTCGTACACACGTGACAAGCAACCGTCGACCAAGCCATCAAGTCACATCAACACGATAAGTCACAGAAAACTTTTCCACGCTGATGAATTTACATTTTTTTCCTTTCTTCTTTTCTGTTGCAGAAAAAGCGCAATCAAGATGCAGTTGCAAATTCGCGGGCAGGAGACCCACGTTATCAATTGCGAGGGCAATGAGACGATAGGGGAAATCAAGGTATGGCCAAATTCTAACCTCAAATTTTTTCTCTCCCCTCCACCCGAGAAACACGCATTATCATGATAACCCGACAATTGTCACAAGCCGCAGTGTCGGAACGAGCAATAATGCAAAATTAAAATTAAGATCTCAGGGTGACGATATATCCGAAAAAAAATGATTTTTGTCTCATCATGGATCTTGAACAATAAATTATTTATATATATTATCATTATATGAAATATTTTATAATTGCTTTACCTAAATATATTGTATGATCAAGTGTCTGTTTTATGTTTAAATCATGTAGGCAAGACTCGGCTTTGTTGAAAATGCTGAACCTTCTGAATTCACCCTCCATTGCGGAGGTGCTCCTTTGGCTGATGAATTTTGTGTTGCTGAACTCTCATCTGATATCCTTGAGATGACTGTACCTCTTCTTGGAGGTAAAGTTCACGGATCTCTCGCTCGTGCCGGTAAAGTCAAGGGACAAACCCCCAAGGTGAGAAAGTGCAACAAATATTCGACGCAATAATAATAATAATAATATCTTATCATTCTATATATTCTTTGCTTTCAATTCAATTATAAAATCTAATCCCCTTGAACAATTATTGCCAAGCTTGATTGAAAATTTCGTAAAAAAAAAATCACGAAAAGAAAGTTTCCTTCATTAATAATAAAATATTCATTAAACATACATATGGATTTTTCTTATTGATAAAAATTTTGTAACATTTTCGATTGAAATAGCACCGAAAGATATAAGCTGTGATTTGATTTATTCCAAATTGCGGGTAATGTGACGATGCAATATAAAATAAGCAGATCAAAGTGAAGTCTCGATCGAACCACAGACTTGACTTTTCATCGGTGTGCGACATATAAAAATTCTCAAAATAAACAATAATAATGTTGCATGATGAATTTGTATTATTTTTTTTTCGTGAAAAATGTTTAAATTTTTTTTTTATTATCTCTGATGCAGGTAGAGAAGCAGGAGAAGAGCAAGAAGAAGACTGGTCGTGCCAAGAGGCGTATTCAGTACAACCGACGATTTGTCACGGTCGTTCAGACGTACGGACGTCGTCGTGGACCCAACGCTAATCCCAACACATAAGCATTTATCAATATTGTAACGATTCACTCTTTGGGTGTATCGGAAGTTATCCTACAATAAATGATTTAAAAAACAAACAAACAAAAACATTCACGATAGTCTGAACTAGGTGAGATTTGTCTCTTATTACTCAACCAAAAAAAAGAAAAAAAAAAAGGTACTTGAAAAATGAATGTAATTAGTAAATATGAAAACTGAGTGTGTATGTGTGTGTGTCTGGTTCGTTGTAGAAGATACTCTATCGTGCTCCAATTGCGACCAAGTAGAGAAAACTTCGAGTTTGTCATTTTGATGACAATTTTCATCGGAGTGTAAAAGGCGAAACTCGGCAAATTGAGGAGGTTCTCAGGAGGTTCTACAAGAGAGCAAACTAGTCACAGACCTCGGAAGTTATTCAAATCTCTCAAAACAATGATACATGTACGGCTGCCGCGATAATGTACGCACCCCCTTTTTCATTGTTTCTACATGTAATATATACGGGCTATATACATATATATATATATATATATATATATATTTAATATATTTGCCCTCACACTGAACAAGCAAGTTTGGTCACGAGAGAACTGAGCAAATTTCTCGGGCTTTCACGTGACACGTTGTACATGGCGAGATAGCGAACGACATAATAGAAATGATAATTGATCGTTCTATATTCAAGTGAACGTTATTATTTCAGAGGTTTTGCTGCAAAGCTCACCCGACAAAATTGAGATGGACGATTCTCCTGGTTTACAGCAGTTTGAGATGGTATTGGATTTGCATAGTCATAAGCCGATACGTCCTTACAGCAATCTTGGAGGGATCAGCGGATACTTTGGGGCGAGTATTGTTCGAATTAAACTTCTGAAGAAGAAGAAGAATAATTTCCATCTGGGAAAACTTTTGTTCCATTCTTCGCATCGCGTATTATACAGAGGTAATACATAAATTATTTGCATTTTTTTTTGTTTCTCTAGTATAAAAATATCAAAATTTAAAGATTTAGGAGAGATAGAGAAAAAAAAAAGGTCTCGGTGGAAAAATCTGTAGGGATGTTTTAGTTGAACTTTATTCTCTCGTCTAGTTAGTTGGCCTTGATCTCTCTCTCGCTCTTCCCCTTTCTTCAGAGTTCCTCAGAGCCACTTGCTTTGTATTTGCTAAGAGAGACTAAGAGGAGTCTCAGTGGTTTCCTCCGTGTCATGTACTTCTCGAGATTAAAAGGTTTTAGGTAGAATAATGGAGAAACTCAGATTACACGCGTATTCATTATAAATATTACACAAAAATTTTGCTCGATTGTAATATTTTCAACGTCTCCTCGAGATTAATAGGTTTTAGGTAGAGAAACGTTTCAGTTTTAGGTAGAAACATGCGGAAATGCTCAGAGTACTCATAATAAATATTACACAAAAATTTAGCTCGGTTATTGTAATATTTTTCAAGGTCGATGATCAGGCTAGAAGGTAACTTTTGGACAATGTTTTTTCGTGCACACGCGCCTATTTTTTTTACAAACGCACGTGTTGCAATCTACTTTTGTTTGCTGGCCCTCCTTGCAATAATCCAATGCACGGGCGAGTCTCGAGGCACAAAATGTTGGACGGCAATTTGGTATTTTTCCCTCGACGCAGACACAGCTCATGCATTCCTCGGTCCACGCGTCACCGACGATGCAGGACTTGTCTGTCGATCATAAAAATACAAAGTCTCGAACAATTTTCATTGCTCATTGAACGATGAACATTTGAGAAGGAAATTAATTGCAAAAAAAATAACGCTCTAGCTAGAGAGAATTTTCGTACAGAGTTGATGTGCATTGATCTTGTGTCTGAACAAATTTATAAATTGTCGATATAAAAATTAAGTTTTGGAAAATTGACGCCATATTGGTTACTGCAGATGAGTTCATCGAACTTGTCTTTGGAAATTTTTCAAGCTATCGTGGAGCATAATTTTCTGGTGTCTCGATCATTATCGATGACTACTCGTCAGGCCTATCGACTGACTAGAGATTGCCCTCCTAATTCTCATATTTATATAGCATGTTTAAATTATTGTTCCTTTTTTTTTTTACATATACTTCTTTTTTCTTTGTTATTTCTCTTACCATATATATATATTAATTATATTACAAAAGACGCCATTTTGGTTTACCGGGGATAGAGGTCATCGGCCTTGCCCATGATAGAATAAAAAAACTTTTTCCGGTTGTAGGAAGAATATATCTCATCGAGACGGGTCTAAAGGGATCTAAAGTACGGAATTTAATAGCGAGGGTGGCTTGAGGTGTTTTTTAATTTTTTTTATTGCCTGGAGCACACGTGTAAGCTGAGTGTCATTGAATTAAAGTTGACACACACGCTAATTGGCGTCGACATTATCGTGGCCGGGTGAGAATTGTGCTTTGAAATGCGATGTGCGATTCAGTGATACGAAAAAAACTGTGATAGGATTTACAAAAAAAATTATATACAAGGGGTAACATTTTATATTGATTATAGAATAATTTGATACAACTATGAGTAAAAAATTATCTTTGCTCGATTTATATTAAAAAAAAATATATATATATATATATATACATATATATATATATATATATATACATATATATATATATATATATATAGGCAGAGAGCGTTATAAAATATTGGTAGAGAGCGTTATAAAATATTGGTAGAAATGTAGATGGTGGTTGGTATGCAAACAAATCCTCGGATACAGACAAATTGAGGTGAGAGTGATCAGAGAAACGGAGAATTTGCGTTGTTGTAGGACATGAATGAATATCCATCAAACCTCGTGGACTCGTTGGACACGTTTGGGTTAGACTATATATACTCGTTCGTTACTCATCGTGCTATATGCATGACGCTGATGAATCGAGGGGAAGAGTAAATAAATATTGGCTCTGTGGCTGCAATTGTCAAAATTTATCTCTCCGTTCTGCTCTCTATATACATATATATATATAAGGCGTTATATCGGAGCATTTGTACCCTCATCGACGAGTCTTCCATTTTTTTAAACAATTATTTTTTAACCCCGACAAAAAAAATATTCATAGGGCTACACAGAAAAATACTTAAATTTAAAGATTTAATTAAAAAAACAAAACTGTATGCATTTTTCAATTTTTGTTTTGCCCGAGATTTTGCTTATTCCATTTTAGACGAACCATTGTGAAATGATGGTTTCCATTTCAATTAAATGGTGCTCGTTATTCAGGTATTGAATCGAATGGAGAAAAAAAAGGCTGTGAGGCTCGCGCCCCGTTTATTCAGTTTAGGATACCCCACACATTGCACACATTGCATAGATATATATATATATACATGTTTGTGTGGGCAAATGTAAAATGCAACCGCGCACTATTGGAGCTTTGATAAGACAAAATGCAGGCGAGTCGAACGTAATAAAGATAACGAGAATAGAATAACAAACACTTGTAGAACAAAATATAATTGAAAGTTAATTTTGTACAAAGTTTAGTTTAAAAAAAAAACCCCATGGAAAATGAAAATTTCGTCGCGAGCTAAAAGGGAAAATACAAATAAAATACAAATAATATCAATATTTTAGTAATATTAATGACGGATATGATGTTAAAATTTGCCATTTGATTTTTTTTTTACAAGATTACAAGATATATAATCGGGCAATAGGAATTTTATAAAAAATAAAAAAGAATAAGTACACAAATTAATATGACAAAATACTCACCGTGATTTGGTTCGATCGAGAGTGTCAAAACCATCGTTATTCCAAAAAACAAAATAATAATTCTCGGATCGACGTGCTGCATCGTTACAATCTCTTTTATGTATCAATACTTGTATATTTATGTATATACCCACATATGTGCATATATATATATATATATATATATATATGTATATAGATATGTATATATGTATATAGATAAAGATACGTAACGTGCTGTATGACAATGCTTGTTGATTGAGGCTCAAAAACTGTCCAGGATTATTAGCGATGGATTGTATAAAAGTATATTACAGTTGATAAAAGACGTTTGAAAAGTTGATTCGGAGATGACTGCTTGCTCTCAGACTGCTGTGTATCGACTGAATCAATGACAATCGTGACCGCGGCCTCGACGACGAATCTTCGAGTGTTTTATGCACATATATATATATATATATATATATATATATATATATATATATATATATATATATATATATGTATGTATATATGTATATGTGCATAAAAAACTCCAAAAGCACTAAAAAAAATGACCTAAATTAATATATTGATAGATAGAATAGACGTCTGTTAACTCCCCCCCCCCCCCCCCCCCATTAGGCAATGATTAACTGTAACTTAAGTTCTGTCGAGTTTGTATTAAATATGAAAATTCCGCTGTAATCGTAAATTGCTCGAGGTCGGACGAGAGTCATCATCGAGATAAACCGCGCGGATAAGTTCAACATTGTTATTGATGATGACGGGTATTTTACATGACATACGATCAATGCGAGTTCTCTAGGGAATAAGAATAAGAGAGATGTGCGAAAAATTCTCGCCTCTTTGGACGCGTGACGAGGCATATTTAAAATACCATTTTTTTTTTTTTTTATCTTTTTTTCATCACATCAAAAAAAACTCATAGATCATTAGGCACATCGTGTCTGGTTTTATTTGTATCTCGTGTACAAACTTTCTTCGCAATATTACTCAATTGGGCTTTTCTGATAATATTTTAGTAAATTGTAAACTATGTATGGGGTCATACAGTAATGATTTGAGATACAGAAATATTGATAATATATTTCATACATAATAGCCAATTGATTACATAGAAATTTTATTCAATTGAAAAAAGATTTGATTTGAGATACAGAGATATTGATAATATATTTCATACGTAATAGCCAATTGATTACAACGAAATTTTATTTAATTGAAAAAAGATTTTATTTGAGATACAGAGATATTGATAATACATTCTTTTTTATCTTTTTTTTATCACATAAAAAAAAAACTCATAGATCATTAGGCACATCGTGTCTGGTTTTATTTGTATCTCGTGTACAATTTTTCTTCGCAATATTACTCAATTGGGCTTTTCTGATAATATTTTAGTAAATTGTAAACTATGTATGGGGTCATACAGTAATGATTTGAGATACAGAAATATTGATAATATATTTCATACATAATAGCCAATTGATTACATAGAAATTTTATTCAATTGAAAAAAGATTTGATTTGAGATACAGAGATATTGATAATATATTTCATACGTAATAGCCAATTGATTACAACGAAATTTTATTTAATTGAAAAAAGATTTTATTTGAGATACAGAGATATTGATAATACATTCTTTTTTATCTTTTTTTTATCACATAAAAAAAAAACTCATAGATCATTAGGCACATCGTGTCTGGTTTTATTTGTATCTCGTGTACAATTTTTCTTCGCAATATTACTCAATTGGGCTTTTCTGATAATATTTTAGTAAATTGTAAACTATGTATGGGGTCATACAGTAATGATTTGAGATACAGAAATATTGATAATATATTTCATACATAATAGCCAATTGATTACATAGAAATTTTATTTAATTGAAAAAAGATTTGATTTGAGATACAGAGATATTGATAATATATTTCATACGTAATAGCCAATTGATTACAACGAAATTTTATTTAATTGAAAAAAGATTTTATTTGAGATACAGAGATATTGATAATACATTCTTTTTTATCTTTTTTTTATCACATAAAAAAAAAACTCATAGATCATTAGGCACATCGTGTCTGGTTTTATTTGTATCTCGTGTACAATTTTTCTTCGCAATATTACTTAATTGGGCTTTTCTGATAATATTTTAGTAAATTGTAAACTATGTATGGGGTCATACAGTAATGATTTGAGATACAGAAATATTGATAATATATTTCATACATAATAGCCAATTGATTACATAGAAATTTTATTTAATTGAAAAAAGATTTGATTTGAGATACAGAGATATTGATAATATATTTCATACGTAATAGCCAATTGATTACAACGAAATTTTATTTAATTGAAAAAAGATTTTATTTGAGATACAGAGATATTGATAATACATTCTTTTTTATCTTTTTTTTATCACATAAAAAAAAAACTCATAGATCATTAGGCACATCGTGTCTGGTTTTATTTGTATCTCGTGTACAATTTTTCTTCGCAATATTACTCAATTGGGCTTTTCTGATAATATTTTAGTAAATTGTAAACTATGTATGGGGTCATACAGTAATGATTTGAGATACAGAAATATTGATAATATATTTCATACATAATAGCCAATTGATTACATAGAAATTTTATTTAATTGAAAAAAGATTTGATTTGAGATACAGAGATATTGATAATATATTTCATACGTAATAGCCAATTGATTACAACGAAATTTTATTTAATTGAAAAAAGATTTTATTTGAGATACAGAGATATTGATAATACATTTTTTTTAATCTTTTTTTTATCACATAAAAAAAAAACTCATAGATCATTAGGCACATCGTGTCTGGTTTTATTTGTATCTCGTGTACAATTTTTCTTCGCAATATTACTTAATTGGGCTTCTCTGATAATATTTTAGTAAATTGTAAACTATGTATGGGGTCATGCAGTAATGATTTGAGATAAAGAAATATTGATAATATATTTCATACGTAATAGCCAATTGATTGCATAGAAATTTTATTTAATTGAAAAAAGATTTTATTTGAGATACAGAGATATTGATAATATATTTGATACGTAAAATTTGCGTTGTTAATGTCATGTGTGATTTAGTTAGGTTTGAATTTGACTCGTTTTAATTTTTTTTATTACCTATAATGAGTATTTTAATTAATCATTCGGCACGGGTAAAAAGCGACGAGCGTAGAATTTAGTGGCGCATGTGCTCGATGAACTCGTGGTTTCACTTGGTTTAATACAGGCTCATCTATCCTGCGATTGCGATATAGGTAGACCGTCTAGTTCAAGTTTTACAGTGTAGACGCGCGCAACCGCTTCTATCACTAGGTAGTCTCACGCGGACATTGGGATTTTGCATCGGGAGAACCAAAGACCATCACAGTTTGAACCTCGCGCGACTCACGAACGCGCTCTCATATATTTTAATACCACATCCGCGAAATTACCCGCGAGCGACAATTTCCCGAGTTCATTTTTATCATCCTCACAATTGCCAAGAGTAACGTAAGAAATTTTTAAATATAGCACTCGTGTATCTTAATTATTGTTATTATTATTATTATATAATGTGACAATTTTCATCACGCAATTATCTTTATTTCAAATATCGTTTTTTTTTCTGCATCGTTTTTTTTTTTCGCCTCGTGTGAGCAACAACTGTGCTAATAAATCATTTGAGACTGAAAGAAGCGAGCAAGATTTTTTTCACGTAAGTTTAATATATTGAATCGAGTAAATCCGCGTATATTCGCGTATAGAGAAATCGGAGATCTGGCCAATTATTTAAATATCGCAAACCCATATTTATTTAAGCATTTCAATATATATATATATATATATTGAAGAAATTTTCATCATGATTTATTCGAAAAATTAAGCATGTGATTTGAAAATAGCCGGATAACGTTTTTCACCAAAATAATCATACAATTATTCCTTTCAATGTATCATCATAGCTAATGATGAAAAATTTACACATTCAAAAGTAATTTAATTGACGAAATTTACGAGAGAATTTATATACAGAATCGTTGGAGAATTATTGCCGTTAATTTATCAAACTCGTAATAATTTATTTCTTCTTCGTTACTTGATATTTCATTAATTTATTCGATATTCCGCCACTAGGATAAATGAAAGGCCGTTTTATTGAGCTTTTAAGAGAGTTTCTCGTGTCACGAGGACGCGAGCAGAGTCTCGTTTCGTACGAGGGTACAAAAAATTCATTTCCGTTTGTCCGTATGCGTAAATCTGGCTTTTTGCACTGATACGAGTTTTTCGATATTTAGACACCCTCAATGGCCAAATATTCTCTCCGATGTGGAGAAATTGGCCAAATGATTTATCGAACAAAGATATTTGTTATATTTAAAGCTATCAAATTTTACATGTTCGAACAGCATCGAAGCTTCCATTCACGTCTATGACAACAGAGCGCGTTCGATAACTCTTTGATATCCGATATAATTTAATGAACTGGCTGAATTCTCGAAGCTTTCAAAAAGTTATTAATTTTCCAGTTGACATTCACCTTTGACCTAACAGCATTTTACACTGCGATGACCCAGCAAATATTTAAACGGCGTTAAATTATTTATTTATTTTTATATTTTACAACAATATTTAATTATATTTGCATTTTTATAAATAATATTCGCCTCAAGAATAATAGCAATTTTATATTTGATATGAAATTAATGAAAATTGTCACTTTGTGATCATTTTTTCATGTGATTTTCTTTAACAAATATTTTTTAGAATCGCGTAGTATTTATTTGTTAAAGAAAAAACAAAAAAATTACATAAATCAACGAGTATTTAGCGTTGAAATTCTTTTTTTTTTTAATTCTTCCATCACGTAAAGGATTATTATTTCACTATATATAGGAGATGGAAAATTGGAAACGGCCCGAGGCCAATTGGCCAATTACGAGTTTGTTATACTTTCAGTATACAAAAATTTAATAATTTCCCCACGAATTTAATACTAACGAGAAAACAAGAAAGATAAGAAAAATTCTGCACAAGAGGGATAAATATATTGCAAAAAAAATTATAACGAGTTGAGATAATCATTCTTGATGGTGTATACGCGTCTTTGCTGAGCGATAATCGGATCTTTACAGCCAAATGTAGTCGTGCGAGAAATCGGAGGTTTTAAGAATGGCGATTAAGCGATCTTTAGGAGGGCTCGGAGAATTTTAAATCATATTTTTAAATAAAAATAAATAAATAAATGAGATAAAATGAAGAGCGATAAGCAATCAGAGAGAGAGAGAGAGAGGTTTTGGCAGTCACGAAATATTTAATTGCAGGAATGATATGTGAAAATTGACGTTTCAATTCTCAGAGAAATTGAATTTACTGGCTCGAGTTCAAGTGTCCAATGTCAAATTTACAGGAGAAGATCCTTTGGGGAATTTCAGGGAGACTATGAAAGAGGAAGAAGTACAAGAACGTGGGTGAATGTGGTTCAAGTTTAAAGGCCGCAACTCGGTCTGTGTATATATATGTGTGTGTGCATGAAAACTGTACGAGGTCGTGAGGGCTGCGCGAGGGGCACGTAAAGTATGAGAGCATTTATGAGATAGCTGACTCCTTCCCCCATTGCACATTCAATGCATAATGTCATGTACAGGCTCCAGCAAATTTCCAATTTCCATTATATTTTTTCTTCAGACTAGAAATGATTTCACAAAAATCACATTGGATTTTTTTAAATTATTATAAATAACTAAAAATAGTAATACATCGATATATATATATAACGTGATGAAAAAATATTTATTAAATTGTCTAAAAATGAGTTGATTTACAAAAAATGTTGCAATTTTGCTTCCTGGTGGAGTTGCCAATCCACACCTTTCATTTGTTTATGTTTTTTTTTCTTAATTTGTTTTCTCTCCTATTACAAAATGCATGCCATAGTTTTTCGGCAATTTTTGACGTGCTGCCCGACTAAAATGATCAATGAGCTCGGATAGACGAAATTCTCTTAAAAAAAAAAAGCTTATAAATGGAGTCAAAAAATGATTGTAATTGTGGCAGAATTTTCCTGAAAAAGAGAAAAAAATCAATTATTTACAAATACAAAAATTCGGAGAATTTAATTTTATTTGAAAAAATGCAAAGGCTATTAGGTCTAATCCTGCTAATGTGTGTATATATATATATATATATAATGGCCAAATTTCTTTAGTTCTCTGGGTATTAAAGTGTATTACGTACGTCCTCGTTGAGTGGCCTCTATTTTGATACGAAACTCCACCGGAAGAGGAAGACGATAGAGAGCTGTACAATTGAGGGTATAGTAGGGTACAAGCCTGTGTGTGTGTGTCCTATACGAAGAAAACCCTCTTCTCCGTTCTCCAAACACGAGAGTAACTTACCTTATCGCGAATCCCGCCAGTGGTGACGAGGAGCTGCTCTCTGCTCTCTCACATTTGTGAATTCGCGACAACTACATATATAGAATGGATGACTCGCGCAATTCGGCCAAACTTGCGGTTATAGCAAGCCTCGCTCTACTTATTATATATTTATCAGAGTAATAATATATATTTCGTGCTCGATATTTATCACTTAAATCTCGTTCTCGAATTATTTAAAATTGTATTAAAAAAAAAAAAGTTTATTTTTTTACAAGTCAAAGTTTTATCAGTAGAAATAGGTGTGCTCATCGAGTCGACTTTTCTCGCCTTTACACGCACCGCATTAAAATTTCAAAGTTTCGATAAGATTCATATATATATATATATATACATACATATGTACATTTTACATGGACATCAATATTATCTACTAATCTAATCTGGTATATTATTATGTATATTTATCAAATCTGAGCGATCCACATGTTGAGGGAACGCGTTAGAAATCAGAATCAAGATAACCATTTACGCGTTCGAATATATGGGGCATTCCAGACGAAAAAAAAAAATCGAAAAATGGCATAGAGTCTTTTTTTTTTGTGTTTTTCTACATAAGAGGCTGAACGGAAAAATAAATAAAAATTTGTCAGCTTCGTTGGATTTAGTACGTAATGCCCCATATATATCTAGAATGTTATATATATACAGCTAGTGGTAGAAAAAAAAGGCACGTCACGAAGATCAAAGTTACGTAAATTGCAAAATATGTATTTTTTTTTTCTCCAACTCGCAAAAATTATAAATATTATTACAGACCTAAGCAATCCCCACCGGTGCACTTTCGTGCTAGGATGAAAAAGTGTGCTGTGTGTTTCTGGTGAATTTTAATTTTTTTTTTTTTTTTTTCAAGACTTGGAATAATTGAAAACCTCGCATATGCACAAACATCAAAGTTATTCTCTTTCATGGATTTACATGGATAATACACGCGCTCAACTATATATACACGCACGAAAAATTCACCGTAGGGACACCAGGGGGAGGATAAAAAAAACAGAAAAGAAAAGCTCTCACGACACGTGGCAAGGGCCACGCGCAACCTGCACACTCGTGGATTTAACAAAAGCCTCAATGTTAATTTTTCCCCTCGCACAAGAGTCGCCCCGATGAAAATTCACCGAGTCGAATTTTTATTTTTCGCAACGTGGCAAAAAGCACACTAGACGGTAAAAAAAAATGCGGTAAAAAAATCGGAGAAGGCATGTTTGGACAAAAGGCGAAAAGAATTCTGCGATAAAGAAAAAAAAAGACTGAGGTTCCTCGGAAAAAAAAATGTTTGCTCAAACTGACCGGAAGTTGTGAAGTTTTTTTTTTTTTAAGACTTTTTTTAGATTCTTTTTCTGGATCCATCCGAGCAATGTGTAAGTTCTCGCGTGATCTCGCGAGGAATTATTATCGTTCGTCAAAGTATAAGGAAATCGTTAAGGAAAAACAGAAGCACGCGTGAAGGGTTTCTTATAAAAAGAAGCGTTTTTTTTTTTTTTTTCCAACCAACTCGAATAGCTCATAGCGAATCGTCAAGTGATGATTTATTTTTAGAAAATTACGAGTGGAGAACATTTATCTACTCTCGCCTGATTATTTACGCAAATTTAACGTCACAAATCTCGTCATGATTTTCGACAATTTTCCTACGTTCGATATATTTGGATTCTCTCAAAGCATCAACGCGATATATATATATATATAGCTCGACACGAAAAGAGACGAGTCGATAAGTTTCACGTGTCATGTTAATTCACTTGGATCTGCTAGCGAGAGTTTTGCCGTGGAATTCAGCACATTCGTAAAACGTCAATTTATCATACGACAAATACAATACGAGGAAATTGTATCGCGAGTATTTTGAGGGTTTATAATAAAAGCAATAAATTTGCCGGAATAGAGAAAACGAATATTACATGTATTACGCTTCGTTAATAATTTCATAGTACGTTTGGCAACTGTAATATCGTTGATAAACGCGAGCAAAAGTTTATTAGCGATGCGATAGTAGCAAAACAGAGCGAGAAACATATAAATAGGCAATGGCAAATATTTTTTTCCTATTTCACGTAATTTTTTTCTTTTGCATGGTCATATCAGTACATGGATTGAGTTGTAATATGATTAATTTTGGTTCCATTATTGTAAAAAAAAAATGATTTATCAAATAAAATTATTAAATAAATATTTTATTAATATAAAATAGCCATTTTATAGATGAATGCTTTCCGAATAAAAGTTTTCATCTTTCGATTTTACTTATAATAACCAAAGTTAATTTTGTTACAACTCAATACATTTTAATATAGAAAAAATTCAATTGCGAGCTGTTGATGAGAAATAGGAACTTTTGTTCGCCCAAAAACTTTCAATTTATGATTTTTTTATTTTTACTATTAAATTGTATATTGATCAGAAAATTTCTCGTTTTTTTCAGCTGTTGCGAGAGGAACAATTCGAATCACAAGCTCTGAAGATCTCAATCGAATTTTACACAACATGGAAAGAAGTAATTTTTGAAAAATATCACGTGAGCGTTACAGTTTTGATTTGAGAAAAAAAAAATCGTTTGAGCTCTCAGAGAATGTGCACTAGGATAAAAACAGATGCCAGCTTATTTATTAGCTCTTTGGCTAGTTTATCTCTATTAGCGAGTAAGCTCTTTGCTTCTTCGATCAGCCAGACAAGTCAGATAAATCATTAAGTTATACGAATACTTTGTGATGGCTAAAAAAAAAACTTCGTATCAACCCAAGAAGTCATTTCGCTTAGAATTTAGCGATCAATTTTAAATAAACTCGATTGAAAATTGATCGCTAAATTCTAAGCGAAATGACTTCTTGGGTTGATACGAAGTTTTTAGAAGGGAAATATTTTATTGTGAAATAAGTTGAGATATCCGTCCATAGTCTCCTTAAGGATCTTCTTTGGATGAATTTTGATGGTTTATTAAGCTCCACAGAGAGTGAACTTTGGAGGAGAGCAAGTGATGAATCGGATTACCGAATTCTCTGATTTTCGGCTTTCGGTACGTTGTGGATCCTCGAAAAGCTATAACAATAATAATAGGACGCGATGTGCCAAACAGTGGAGGATCCTTCAAAACTCTCATTTTCCATACACAAGTATAATACACCTATATATATATATATATATATGAAAATATTATCTCAAAGATCGTCCGTATAAGCTCACAATCAGCCAAACTATGGAACTTTCAACTCTTGATAATAACCTTGACGGAAATGAGAATTCGTCTTTCTTCGTTGGTCCCAATTAATATTTTATGTGCCATCTTCACGATGCATGGAAAGATGAACTCCTGGCGCGTAATTTTCCAAACTTTTTCTCTTTATTCTCCGACCACCCGATCGAGAATTCTCATTACGTAAAAAAAAAATAATAAAAATACAAAAATAAATTTCTGCTTTCTTTGATAGTTCAAATCCAAATGCATCATATTTTTTATGGGTAAGATTAAAATTGACAAGCTGCTAAATACGTATTATTCGATATTATTCGAGAGAATTTTTTGAAAGTTAATTTTTTTCAGCTAATAATTTTTTCATTTGCCATATTATATTTTTTTGTTTAAAATATTTTGGATTCTTTGAAATTTGTGAAAAATACGCTGTCGTTCTCCTTAGCATTTTACAGTATCGCACACGTCGATATAAATAATATGCTACGAGCATCTGCATGTCGAGTATTCCACTCTTCTTCTTCTTCTTCTTCTTCTTCTTCTTAGCATTCTTCAATAAGAACTGTAAGAGACAGTACAATTTTCTCCCCTTGCACGTGTCATCCGAGTTACGCAAAGTAACCAGAGAGACAATCTTTTGACTAAAAAGTCTACCAAGTAGAAGAGATGATATATATATATATATATATATATATATATACCAGGCTTTGTCGCAGTCAGCAAACCTTTTCTACGTTTTCTCCTCGCTTTTCGTCGCTCTCCCTCGTAAAGTTTTTTTTTTCACTAAAGAAAGCGTAAGCTATTTTCCCACCAGATGGCGTGTATCGTTTTCTGTACGTCTCGAATAGACGAAAATATAATTCAAAAAATTGTTTTTCATATCGATTAATAATTATTTATAATCAGGAGTCTAAAAGGTGGATCGTTTAGGCCGATCGATAAGAAAATCTCTTGATAAATATCGCAACTATCGCAAGTATTTTTTTGTTTCCATCAAACTACTCTGCAACGGTTTATCGTAACTTCACTAGAGACTTTTTTTTTCGCTTATATCATTGTAGATCCATTAATTTTGTCTGGATGTCCTTGTAGTCTTTTTGTCCTCTTTTTTTTGCCTTTGCCACCCCCCCCCCCCCACCCCCACCCACCTATTATCCGTATCACACCTGCTCTCGTGGGGCCATTTCAAAGGGTGTCGTCACTGTTGCGGAAAACCTGACAATGATTTGTGTCTGCGTGTCGTAAAATTGTCGTCAAAATCTCCGGACGAATGTTAGAGACGCTCGTGTCATTTCGCGCTCTTCTCTCGCATCTTTTCGTTCTTGGCTTTCAATGAGATACTTCCCTCGTTGTGAGCGAGAAGAAATAAAGGAGCTTCCAAGTGCAAGAGAGAGAGAGAGATAGAGAGAGAGATTTTTCAATGAAACGCAAGCTAATGGTTGTATGGCAAAAGCTGAAAGCGAGAGGGGACCAAGAAAAGAAAGAAAAAAAAACCCTCAACCAAAAGGGCTCCCCGATTCCATTGACTAGTCGTCTATTGACACGAATTACACCTTTTTTTTTTTTTTCAATTTTCTCGAGCTCTCATTTAAAGTTCTCCTCGTATTTTAAACGATATATTCTTCTCGACTTTGCTGCCTCTCGCTCAATCTCATTCGTTAACTTTTTTTCTAGACGGTCATTATTCCGTGCAATTTTCTTGCTTCGTATCGCACGTACGCATTCAACTCGCATTGAATTGTCTGACGAGATTCATTTGAACGCGAGACCTCAACTGAGCTCTCATCGTTAGTAAACTTTCGGAACGAGAATGAATTCATGAGCGAGATGCACTCTAGTGGATGGCATGTGATTGAATGATTTGAGAATCGTAAAAATTAATATTATATACACTCGAATTCTGTATGGACCGCGTCATACTTGACCCGATATTTTTCATTGAATTTAATTGAATGAAATGTATATATATATATATATATATATATTTAATATCGTTATCATTGCAATGTTTTGTCCGTTTCGATGATATTTCGCATAAGGCATTTCGAGGCTGTTGCGCCACCCAAAAAATGAATATCTCAAAGAAAATAAAAAATAAATAAATAAAGAAGAAAAGCTTCAAATCAATTGATATAATTGCCAGTGTAAAGCAAATTTTGCACAAGTTATGATAACATCAGTCGTAACTTATTTTCTTTTTTAAATTTTTTCTTTAAACCAATTGAACATCAACAGGCAAATATTTTTTTCTCGTCAAATTTTTGTTTGTTACAATCTTGATTATTCGAATCTCAGACGCTCGAATTTACAGGACGATTTAACTTTTGCAGAATTATTGTAATTATGTGTTGCCTGATTTTTTTATTTTTTTTTATACATAAATTAATTTTTTGGCTAGCTAAAGTGACGTGGAGTGCCCCATATATATATATATATATATATATATATATATAATGCATATGAAATATTGTTGAAATTAACGAGGCAAATTGATCGATGGTCGTTCAAAAATACGGCGATAAATATAATATACAAGTTGCTCGTTAATTTATCACAACGATGGTTAATTAAACGTCACTCATGACATGATTTTTCGTATACGCCGATACTACGATACAAATTATTGTATACTTGCGCCTGTGCAATAATAGCAAAGTGGTTTTTTTTTTTCGTTTTTTTTTGCCCATGAAATTGCAATTGCATCGATAATTCAACGAGTTTAGTGACACACGTCGATATAAACCGGGAAACATGGATTTTATCACTAGAATGAAAATACATTTTAATCTGATAAAGCGAAATTTATCACGAGATATTCACATATGCATAGGGGCGAACGAGGGCAAGGAGCGCCACCACCAATATGCATTATTCGTATTCGGTCGTGCATGCTATGTACACGAGCTTCATGAATTGTCATGGGTGAACGCCCAGTTGCACATAAATATATATATATATATATATATATATATATATATATATATATGTGTATCAACACATAGAAATGTACTATTTTTTCCCCCTTAAGGTTTCTTCGCCCCGACGTAACGAACGGTATAAAGGATGCATCGAGCTGAGATTTAAATTACATGTAAGCTGACTGTACGGTCGAGATGAAATGCTCCGAGATCTCTGTAATATACATATAAGTTGGATCGTTCTATCGCTGCTCGGTACGACGTCCGGACGAGTTAGCGGCTCATAAATATCGTTAAATTTCGGCACAGGCAAACACGATTGAAATATTCTGCGTTACAATATGGGGGACTCTGTGAATTTTTCGCACATAAAATAAATTTTCATCATATGCTCAATGTAGTTGCATATATGCAGTGCACATTGAGGCCGAAATACCAGAATTATGCGTATATTTATCAAAGCATGTGAGAGCCAACACGCTTTTCACCAACAAAAGCCAAAGAGAATTATGACCCTTTTTTTCCTGTCTTTCAATGACATGGTGCAATTAATTAACGGTTTTTTTAATGTTTTTTTTTTTTATAGACCATGCTTTGTTTCGTACTTGATATAATTATGTCTCGTGGGGCTTTTTTTTTTTTTTCTTTCTTTTATCACTCTTGTTTGAGATATGGCAGAGAGTATGTGCTGGGAATTGTTTTATTTTTTCATAATTATGACACACTTTGAATTTTAATGTAGGATAAAATGGGGGAGGGGGATTTGGTTTAAGAATAATTTCACCATGAAAACAAAATATATTAAAATTGTTTTTTTTTTTTTCTTCAACTCTAATTATAGATGAAAAAAGTGTGGAATGCTGTGCTCTCAAGATCGAATAATGAGGATGTGGAACGTGGGTGAAGAATTTTTGTGCCAAGAAGAAGACAAATTTTGATGGAAAAATTGTGGATCATCGTGAGAGTGTAGAGACTCGTGGGAGATGAATCGAAAAAGAGTTCCATGGAGAGAAGAAGATATTTAAAAAAATTGAGATTGACAAAGCTAATAAAAAGGAGAAGTAACATGGAAGCGGATAGTCGACGAAATTCGTGACCCATTGGCATTGAAAAGTTGAGGCTTGAGTATAAAATTGAGTGAAATGTCGAATGTTGAGATGATTCTAAGGATATTGAGCTTTATGACGATAGCGATAAGTTGGGTCAACACGGGTGATCCATCGGCTCGAGTTAGGGGTGATCTTGTTATTGGCGCGCTCTTTAGCGTTCATCGTGCACCGAGCGGTGGACAGGGTGCTCTCGTTTGCGGGGCTGTACGTGAACTCTATGGAATTCAACGGGTCGAAACTGCCCTCATAACTCTCGACAAGATAAATCGTGATAACAGCGTTTTGCCAGGTTCGATCCATCGATTATTTCATACCATTTAAAATATAATTCATGATTTTAAATAAATCATATGATTAATCGTGAGAATTGAGAAAATTTATACACAAATAAAAATTTAAGGAAAGCTTGAAACACACACACACATATATATATATATATATATATATATATATATATATATATAAATCCCAAAAGTTCCAGCTGATAATGTTTATTTCCTTCTCCGCTGGACCCATAAAAATTATATTTCGTAGTTGTCTAGTATTGTTTTTCATGAAAATTTTCATTTCAGGTGTAACTCTTGGATTGGAAGCCCGAGACTCTTGCTGGTCGGCTCCAGTTTCCCTGCAACAGAGTATTGAGCTGGTACGTGATGCGATAACACCAGCTTTGACGCAGCCTCAGCTAACATCGAACGGTCAATCTGCCACTTGCCAAGTAGATTCGTCCCTTCAGGTATGC
This sequence comes from Dyspetes luteomarginatus, assembly GCA_963669185.1. Lineage (NCBI taxonomy): Eukaryota > Metazoa > Arthropoda > Insecta > Hymenoptera > Ichneumonidae > Dyspetes > Dyspetes luteomarginatus. The sequence continues at coordinate 6,560,736 of OY769904.1, forward strand.
AGTAAACGCACTCAAAATACTTAATTTAATGCCGCAGAATAGGAAAAGACTTAAAAATGGCAATGGAAAAATTATTAATAATTATTATTTGAAAAAATAATAAAAAGTTCTTTTGAAAAAATTATAATATAAAAAATTGCTTTACGTAATTTTTTTTTTTCGTATACTCAATAAAATAAAACAAAAAACATGTATAAGAAATAATAGTGTTTGTTATTGCAGACTGAACCACCAGTGACTAAAGCTCCTGTCGTCGGGGTCGTTGGCCCTGGCTCGAGTTCAGCTGCTTTACAAGTACAGAATCTACTTCAACTATTCTCAATTCCTCAGGTGAGAATAATCCCTCTGGAGTTGGGCTTGAAAATTCATATTGGAAAGACATTAAGCGTATACGAGACGAGACTTTGATAACGGTCGTTTAAATCATCCCTCACCCCCCATTAGGTATATTTTACATATATATATATATATATATATATATATGTATACCTAATGGGGGATTATGAATAATATCGTAAAATATAATCAGTCCATGTTTCTGCAATATATATATATATATATTCAGAATATAACGATAAATCATTGAAGCTCTCGTAAAATTTTGTCTCTCCCTCGTGTCGCACATAATTCGCGATACACGCAAGATATGGAAATGAATTTCCGCTAATTGAAACTTTCCCAAAGTGCGAGCTCGTTACACGTTGAATATCGTACGATCGAGAGGGAGTGAGAAAAAAAAATTATTCGCGAAATGAGTAAACTGTGATAATTAAATCTCGAATGGTTGGATTAATGTGTACAGAGACACGTGTCTACCTCGTTAATCACGATGTGGCCACGTTATATGAAATACATGACTGAATTTTCACTTCAGATAGGATACTCGCCAACCTCGAAGGATCTCAGCGACAAGGCTCGTTATCCGACGTTTCTCCGTGTCGTACCGTCTGACTATTATCAGGCTCAACTACTCGTCGATCTCGTGCAGCACTTCAACTGGACTTATGTATCGATCGTCAACACGGACGGTGAGTTTTCTCGAATAAAATTCTTTTTTTTATTCCACATTAAACCGAGAGAGCTCGAGTCTCAATGGAGAGATAACGCTTTTTTTTTTTAACATATTTAAACGTTTTTTTTTAAATTAAAAATGAAAGAGCTACATGTTGGAGAGTAGAAAAAAAATTAATATCTCGAACTGAAACACGTTAAGGGCGACGTTAAAAATTACTAGACGATCTGTAACATTGTAGAAATATTTTCAAAGCTCAATTGCGATTTAATATCTTAAATTATTTCATTTTTAAACGAGTTGTTAAAACTCCATATTCAACTCTTTTCATCTTCTCGTAATTACTTCTCGATCTTGCATTAAAGACATGGAATATATATTGCCAAGTTTTCCTTTTGGCTTTTACTCATTTTACTCATGATGATTACGCAAGTATGCAACTGGTATTATTAGTATAATATTCGTTTCAATCTTTACAATTCTCTATTCGTGCAATTCGTGTTTTCATATACAATGGGGCAAGCCGTATATTAAACAAAATTGTTTTCACGCTCTGTATTCGTAATACTGGAAACCATGTATGATATATTACTATGTACACTCATATACTGACTTGAGAGCTCTGCGTTCATCAACGTTTACAATTCCATGCGAGAGGACAAGAGATCAAATGGAATTTCAAAGCCTTTGGTAAACGCGTTCTCATGCCTCACGTGTGTATGTATATATGTATAGTAATATTTATACATAGTCCCTTTTTTATTTCTGGGGAGAAACAAAGCATTGCAGCTATAAAATGTCTCAGGAGACTTATACGCTATTGTTGTTATATATAATAATATAGATAATATCTTGCATGTATTATACGTTGATGGATGATGTGTGCATATTATACCTTTTTCTATAATTTAGTTTCCATCATTTTTGGTCCAGCTCGATATATTTATTTATCCTTTGCCGTGTGAGCAAAATTACAAAAATTCAATTTGAGACATAAAAAATTTGTAATTCAACGTCATTACAAAATCCAATCAATTTCTTTTTAAATAAAATGGGCAAAAAAATTAAAAGAAAATCATGGATGGTTAAATGAGAGACAGGGATTGCCTGTTGATTACTTTTAAACGACGTTCAGATAATTCTCCAATCACCAAATTGTATCTTGATATTTTCGAGCTGCAGAGGTAATAAATTACGTCTCGTTTTGCCAAGCAGACGTTTTGGCCTTGGTAATGAATGAAAAATGTTTTCAATCTGCTTATAAATTTGCTAATCGAGCCTTTGACGAACGCGAGGCCAGAAACGAGCGATTTTCAAATGGAATTTCAGACAACTTTTACTCAATTAACATTTACATATATATATATTTATAGATGAAGCTTTTACTGTGATAACATTTTAAAATTTTAGCATTGATCTACTATGTACGATAACTCGCACGCAACCATCACATATATAGATATAATATTCTAAAAGCTTTCGCTGATTAGGGCGTTGATAGACCACCAAAACCATGGATGGGATTTACCTTTTCATAGAGTACATATGGGCTATTTTACGTTGACACATTTTTTAGCTGCTATATTAGTTTTATGCCCATTTTTGAAATTTTTCTCAAAAAAGAATTTCAGTAATTAAAATTTGTAGTGATTGGAACTGATTTTCAAAAAAATCTTCAATTTGGTGTAGAGTATTTTTTTATATCGCCCTACAAAATACTCAAAGGGAGAAAAATATGAGGGTTGTCACGAGTCTATCGTTTTGGTTTAGAATGTCCCATATATATATATATATACGTCATAGATAGATGGATAGAATGTATATCCATCGCCCGCATTCTCCGAACAATTTGAAACTTTGTAGTGTCTCTCGCACAAGGCCCAGAATCATCAAACGATTCAACGGTTAGTACCAATAAATTCATGGTCGTGAATGGACAAGCTTTGATTACCGGTAATTAGCGCTTTTCGACTGAATTTACCAAGAGAGATAAATTTAGCTAATCGTGGTATGGCCTTGATGTGGTCAGAGACGTGTGCTTGATGCAACTACCACAGGGCTGTGATGTAACACTGTTTGCCGTTTCGCTTATATATATATATATATATATATATATATATATATATATATATATATATATATACACAATCAACTGGAGTATCCATACGGATACTCCCATTGATTGTATCGCGAGAGTATAGTCGAGTAGTCGAGGAGGGTTAAAATACATAAATGAAAGCTCTTTCGGCACGACGCATGAACGACTGAGATAGCGTTCAACGTAAATTTACGAATGAGATGTCAGAGATAAGAGACCTAATTAGAGCCAAGTGCCTTTTTCCCAACGAGAAAAGTATCCATTTATTTGAATCAAGAAAATATTTAATAATGAGCTCAAAAAAAATGTCTTTCATTTCGTGTCCATGAATTATACACGTTGGAAATTTGAGAGGTCTTTTATATTATACATTTAAAGCGAATAATATATTTAAAAAAAATTCTTTATCTAAATTACATCACGTCAAAAAATAATAATTTTTCAATATTTAACGTTGAAATATTTTTACTCTGCTTTTGAAAATAATCTCATGCATATAAAACAGGATCGAGTCGATGTAGGAATAATTCAACTTTGTCAGAACTGTAATAAATAATTGAGACATTGTCAGAGTCAGAAATTATGCCGGATATGTACGAGAGGAATATATATAAAGATTTATACTATATATTGTGCCTGTGCGAAAGCGTTGATAATAGTTCAAGGGTTGGCTGGACAACGACAAGAGAGAAAGAGATGGAGAAAACTAGTCGTGGAAAGTTTTCAAAGCTCAACGGTGCATGAATATACATATATATATATATATATATATATATATATATATATATATATATATAATGCATCCCCCTGATAGTTTGGGAGATGATTCTTGCTGGATCTCGGATGAGAGACACGCCATGTGACTTTTGACCCAGATGTGGATGAGAGCAGAATACAGATACGAGGAAAGAATTTTGGTCTAGTCTAGGACGAAAAAAGTGAAAAAAAGAAAGAAAAAAAAAAGTTAACGTTACACAGTTGACGTCACTTGCTACAAAGCATTGCAAGTTTCTTCGCTCACCACAAACACATCGGCAGACTCGTAAAATGTCGAATATATGAAACTTAGGCATTGAAGAAACGGTCGTTTTTTTTTTTTTTTTCCACCTTTTATGAATTCACGTGACTCGCGACGAACAAAGTTTTTTATTCGGGTGTTAACTCTATACGAGTATAATTCATAGATAAAAAGTATTGAGAAATTTTTAACGCGAGAGTTACTTCGAACGTAAATCGAGCAACGATGAGTGTAAATCTCTCATATCTGGCATATCCATTAAGGGAATTGTTTTCTTCCCCTCAATGATTATACAAGACAAAGGAACTTGTTGGCCATTTGCTGGCAAAACGTGACCTAACTCATGTCACTTTCATTGGGTCAACTCCCTTCGGCACGCAATTCTCAGTGTACACAAATTTTCCATTTTCATTTTTTATTTTTATCTTTCAGATATCAAGAGACTCGCCAAGTAATTAAAATGAGAGGATAGAGCAAACATACATCGTAATCGATGATTTCGTCTCGAGTAGTGTCTCTATTTATATACTTCACTAAGCAGCAAATTCAAACTCGTGGCATTACATTTCTATACATATATATATATTTATATATACATATATACATATATATATATATATATATATATATATATATATATATATGTTACGTGTACTCTAAAATAAGTTTTTAATCAAGAAAAATACTACGTTCTGCCCAAGATCATAAATTACATCATGATTATGACTATATGTTCGTTTTAAATGGACACTTGACGAAAAAAAAATTATATTAATTTATTACATAAAGGCCAAACTAAGAAAATGGTCCATGCTTATGATCACTTTCAAGCAATGCAAGACAGATCCAGGTGTGAGCGAGAGAGAGAGAGAGAGAGCCTATCAGGGTATACAGAGGAGCAGGATTTGTAGCCCTGTTAAATTCCTTCCGTCACATATCTCTACATACATATGTTCATATGTATACGAACATGATTGTACAGCAGAAACTACTGGACATTAGAATGATCGATTGAGATTTCGGCAACAGCATCAAAAGCATACGTTACACACACACACACGCGCGCACATATATATATATATATAACCGCACATACATATATGTGTGTGACACAGAGGTAGATATATGCATCGATACGTCCATTTCAACGATACAGCAGGGCATACAGATTACTGTGGGGAACTGTCACCGAGAATCTCCACTAATAACCAATTCGATTAATTTACCGGGCCATGATCACTCTCTCGTCGTACAGATCAAGTGCCACGAGGTCAGGTCAAGCCTCACGCGTTTTGCTATAGAGCGAGATGCGTTTATTTTGACCCCTCGCAGAACGCACCGAGATTGCTGATCACACAGATCTGCCATACGTAAACGTGGAGCGCAAGGGATGAATCAATCACTTTGTTTGTAAATTTGTCATTCATTTTGATTTTTTTTGCAAATTATGAATATTCCGAGAATGATATTTTGAAAAAACAAAATAATATGTAAAAAACGATATTTATGAAAGAAAATTAATCATCAAAATAATCTCCTCTCAAGATTATTGACAATGATAAAGTTTCTGGGTACACGTGAGAGAAATATTTTCAAATTAGCAAGACAGCAATTAGTTTGTAGTTATAAAAAAATTGTTTGCTTATAACAGCAAAATCCAGTTTTATCTTCATACTGGACCATTTTCTCGATCGTTGGAGACCTTTCTGTCGTATATTTATCATCAACGAGATTTTTTTATCCGGCTCTCGATCTATTTGAAACTCTCCTGGCTTGCGGGAGAAAAAAAAAAAATCTCATTTGCTATTTTCCCAAGGCTCTCATTTCCGAGACTCGAGGGATCGAAGCAGAAAATTCTTCATATCGGATAACGTCAGAATTTTATCGAAAACTTTATTTATGTTTTATTCTTTCGTTCTTTTTTGTTTGTTTAATTTTTATTTTATTTTTTATGCGCAGAGAATTATGGCCAGAGCGGAATGCAGGCATTTCGCGAGGTTGCAGAAAAAAATGGCGTCTGTGTGGCGCGAGAGGACGCGGTGCTGTCAACAGCTTCGGATTCGGTTTTCGACGGTGTCCTCATAAATCTCGATCAGGATCGTTTTGCAAATGTTGTCGTTTGTTTCTGCGAAGGTATGACGATGAGAGGACTACTCGCGGCTACCAAGAGGCTCAACCTTACCGGACGATTTGTCTTCATCGGCAGGTAATTTTTTTTTTTTTTTTTTTCCCCCATAATAATCTCAAAAATCTCGTATCATTTCTAACTAGACAGGATTGTGGGTGAATTCCAATTATGAATTTTATAAAATGCCAAAATAAATAAGATTTTTTGAATTTTTAAACGAAATATTTTTTATGAGAATTATTCTCTCTATATATATTGCTCTCAATCGGGCTTACACTTTTCTGTGAAAATATTCTGTTTCCCCTTCCAACAACGAATTCTATCATCCTGCCGCGAATTGCTGCTTTTGCTCGAAGAGTAGAAAGAGGGGAAAACTGGCGAGAAGAAACGGAAGTTAGTTACCGAGCGGATGTCGGTACCCCAGAGTCACAATCACATTGCTGGTTTTTCCCCTTTGCAATCCTCTTTTCTTTTTTTTTTTTTCTTTGCCACGTAAATTACGGAACTCGGTAATTACGGTCGAATTTACGTTCACCATCACCAATTTCCTACATTCCAACTTGTGTTCTCGAAAGTTTGTTTAAAAAAAAATTCTCAATATTTCCCTTCGATTTTTAACACTTTATGGCGAAATTGGTGCGAATCGATGGAAATTGCGCCAAATAGAAATGGTAAAAAAAAAAAATCATCATTTCTATCGAACGTCGAAAAGAGAAAATTCATTGTTAGTCGTTTTATGGGAAACGTTTATCTAACAACAAGAGTTTCACTATATCCCTGACTATTATGGAAGGTTATTTATATAGCATTGTTACCAAAACGTGTAAATGCTATTCGTAAAAATAAAAACATAAAACCAATAATTGACTATGGATTTTTTGCAGTGACGGTTGGGCAGATCGCGACGACGTTGTTGAGAATCTCGAGAACGAGGCATGGGGTAGTTTGTCGATAAGAATATATTCGCCCTACGTAAATGAATTTGACGACCATTATTTCTCTCTTAATCCATTCAACAATACGAGAAATCCATGGTTTGCCGAATTTTGGCAATACAAATTTAATTGCGTCATGCCAAAAAGTGCAAACCTCGACGAAGAATCAGAGTACGAAATGACGGAAGTGGAAAGTTACGAAAAAGTCAGCCAGCGAGCTGTTTCAACCACCGAAATTCCGGACACCAGAAGAATGTGCAATGGTGAGTCGAAAAAAGTTACTCGTCATTGTTTTTCGTAAATAAATAATAATAAATTTTTTAACGTTTTATTCCGATGATTGGCAACACTTGGAAATTACAATATGTAAAGTTGAGTGGTAGAAAAAAAAAACAGGTGGCTGACGATGAGTTTCGATCGCTCTCAAGCGGCAGGACTATTCAAGTTTATATATATATATATATATATATATATATATATATATATAGCGACGTGCACATCTTGCTTCGATCAGTTCCAATACCTCATACGACAAGCCTTATCGCACCTGGCACGATTCTGCTCGTAGTCGATTGTTTTCGTGTCATAATGGCGCACGAGAGCTTTGAATATATGCACGTACATACAAAAACATTCCGATATCAGCCAACATTCATATATTCACGCATATAGACATAATACGTAAATCAGATATATGTTTATATATATATATGCATAAGGTTTGCCTCTCGATGATGAGTATATCTCGCTGAAACGCCAGGCCAGATTCAGATTACGCCTGAATCAACTTTTGCCTTCGGTAGGGACATTCTCGTTTCTCAAATCGTCCTCTATATACACATATATATATATATATATATATATATATATATATATATATATATATATATTTTCGAGCCACACAATTATGAGCCCGACTCTGTTTACCCATCTTTGCCCTACACACCTTCACATTATCACTTATCGCTCTATTATCAGCGTCACATTCTCCACATCTAATGAAAAAAGGCCAAATAATAAACGAAAAATAAATATCTCCCGCGACCTTTTCACGGGAATTAATTAAGAGGAAGCTTATTAAAACTTGGTCTGCTGCCCGTATAGACCGATAAGCCCACAAAGTTTTCTCGCACAGGCACTCTGTGATTATTAAAAGGCCAATGAAAAATATAATTTTATTACATTTTTTTTTCTTTTATTAAAAATGTTTTCCTCTCTCTTTATAATTTTTAACTTTTTCTTCGTGGAGCTATAATAAAAAAAGTTATGTCGAGACTGACCGAGTGAAAAAACGACGAGATTTGAGAATATTTTAGAAAGCTTAACAAGCCCGCGATTGTTTTTGCCTGATAATTATTTTTCTCTCGGTCTCCTGCGGGGCGAAGAGCTAACCACTGAAAATCTATCTATAGGCAAATATTGGCTGGTTTATGAGTATTCACATACAAGGTCTCCCATTTTAAGCTTCTCCGTTTCTCAATTTATTTCTTACTTTTTCTCAGATATTTTTTCCCCAATATTGAAATGAAGGATGAAAAATTTCATTTTTATTTTATTTTTTTTACACACATTATCGATTGTCTTTGTCAGATTTGTAGTTTGACAAAATCAATGCATATGTTAACTTTCCACTGAATGCGTACTTTTTTATCTCAGTAAAACCGGATCAAATCGATTTTTCATGTACAGGCAGATTGCCCCCGACTCGATTATCGTTTCATGCACGCCTCTCTCTTTCTCTCTTTTTTCATCTCCACGCGCGCGCGTCTCTGTTAAGGCTGGTACATTTCCGCAATCCACTCATCCGTTTAACAATCGAAAACTTAATCCTCGGAAATGAATGAGCGAGCGAGCGAATATTCTCGTTTCAATAACAAAAACCCTCGAAAAATTTCAATCATTAATCCTGTCAACGGTCCAGCATCGGAAATTTTTTGTTCATATTAAAAATGGCGATTACTCGCACATGGAGAAATTTATTCAGCTTGTATCGTGATAAAAAAAATAATTATTGATTGGAAAATCGATCGATTGAATTTTTGTAATGCTATAAAAAATCGCCATTATATATATATATATATTTTTTTTTTCCCTCGATAAAATGAAATTAATTTCGTGATGGTCCGCAAAATGATTGAAATTCAGCGGACTCTTTACCCGGGTGAGGCGACTTTTTTTTATCATGTATGGAATGAGAGATAAAATTCAATCTAGTATAGACTCGAACCATCCACGATGTTGATATATATATATATATATATATATATATATATATATATGCATAATGAAAACGAAAGGCAAAGTGACTGTGTGGTAACATCGTTCGCCCATTTGGGTTAATTGGGCGATTCAGGAATGGTGGAACTCGATAAAAATTCTACTGGCAATCTCTCTCGCGTCCTTTACGAGGAAAAAAAAAAAAATAGCTACACTTTTTTCATTGCATTTTGTGCAAATGGAAATTCGATCGAATTATGCGCTCTCGGGGAGAAACGAGCAAAGGGTGGATGAAGAAAAAAGTGTGAGAAGCTCAAGAATATTCGCCATTCCGACTGCCCCAATCTTCCTGATCCCAGACTTTTTATATCACTTTAAAGTTTAAGTTTAATTTCTTATTTGCCTCGTAACGTGTCTCGTATCTGTATGAAATTATTCACACTATACCCTCGGGCATAAAATCCGGCTCGATTATAATGCTGAGAGGTCTGAGAAGGCCGCGAGGACGCGAGTCCGCGTTTTTGAAGAACCATCGCAGAAGCTTTTCAAGCTCAGCAGGCTCAACAAAAGCTCTCGTTACTTTTTCCAGGCCACACTTTACGATAATTCATAAAAGGAAATTGAGCAAATGTTTGAAGCGTCTCTTAGAGCCATTTGGGAATTTATACTCATAAATTATATTTAGCTGAACGTCAAACGGATACTTTTTAGCCAAAAAGCATTCTTCCCTCTCTTATATTAATTTATGTCTTCATAGACTCCCTTTTCTGATTTGTAAACTGGAGTTTCCATAAATTCGAAACTTTTAATATTATGTATGAAAAGTTACAAATGAGACATTGAAAATTTATAATAATTCTGAGATATAAAGAAAATAAAGAAAGAGCAGACGATTGGTATTTATGTTTGAAAAAGTTTGACAATTTTCAATCTCGCTCACCGGATTCACAATTTTCATCGTCCAATATGCCATTTCGCGTTCTTTATTTATTTATTTATTATTATTCAATATGGTTATCCGATAGAAAATATTAATCAATGAATAAATTTATGCCATTAATATTTATATTAAATTTTCACGCACTTTTCGTTACAGCTCAGAATAATATAAATCGAGAAATCGTTAATTATTAAAGCCATCGGTTATTCTATTCGTAATAAAATCGTATAAAACATGCATGTTAATATTTTTAGACAGAAAGTGATATCCGCCGATCAAATTCTGCTCTTGCAGATATTGTAATTTTTTTTTTTTGTTATCTTATTCTCGGTGCAGGGACGGAAAAATTGTCCGATCGATACAAACAGGATCCAAAAATGAGTTTCGTGATGAAATCATTCTGGGCTATGGCCCACGGACTTCACAGTATGCTCGAAGAGATCTGCGGTCGTGGTTATATCGGTGTATGCAAGGAGATGTATCCATTCAATGGAACGCAATTCAAGGTAAAGAAAATCCTCGCGAGATTAACACACAAAATTAATTATTAAAATGGATTTAAAATAAATGAGAAATTATTTTTCACTCTCGACAATAAACAATAATCTTGCATTTTAATTCGTGTTGTTTTTTTTTTAATATAAATATCTTTATATATTTTGATTTTATCATTATTTATCGGACGCAGAATCATCTGATGAATATATCGTTTACCTTTGGCGAGGAAGAAGTTGAATTCGATCGCCGAGGTGATCCACCGGGCAGGTCGGTGCGTATGCTTACTTAAAAAATTTAAATTCGCTTTTCACATTAATAATAATAAAAGAACAAATTTATAAAATTTCAAAAAAATTTCATCAATATAAATGTAAATTGTTAATTAGAAAATATTAATTACTCATGGGCAATTAAAAAGCAGGGTCGACCATTAGCCGGATGGTGGGGGGAGGGGGCCATTATATCAAATTTGCTCATGATGGTTTTAATTTGTGACAAAAATTGTATTAATTAATTTTGCAGATACGAAATTCTCAACTTTCAACTGATGTCAAATGGTAGCTACGGTTACGTACAAATTGCCGACTGGAATAATGGAACACTTTCATTCTCCGGTACTCCCCAGTCGCGAAGTACAGAGCTCGTCACGAGTGTTTGCTCACAGCCATGTCAACCTGGCCACTACAAGGTAATTTTACTCCTCCCAATATCTCTTGTCTCTCATCCTCGATATTTCATACAATTTTCCATTAAATCAGCTTGGAAATTAGAGTCATCGTGAATCGTTAAAATTAAAATGCAAAGTTACAATTCTTAAGTTCGAATAAGTGAAATTTCATTTTTTTTTACGAAAATTCATTAGCATAAAAAAGGATAAAAAAAAATCGGTACATTTTTTATATTTATGGTCTCATCGAGTGAGAAATTTATGGCTTTGCCGAATTTTCACCATATTGGAGAATCGTGTAACGATTTTCTAGTCACGAGAGAGTCGCCAATCGACAAGCTCGCGGCATGTCGAGATGTATATATATATATATATCTATCGTGGTGAATACTATCGATACTGGCTTTGTCTCATACTGCGCCAATCAATGGATCATCAACATGGGCGCAGTCTATCCGAATAGACACTCGCGCTATTGTTTCGGGTCGAGTTATCGAAATTCGAAGATGAAGCAGAGCACCATCAGCACATTCTCCCAGCTCTGCTCTCACACTCATCAGCCAATAACACAAACCTATATATATATATACACAACGACATGTGTTTGACCACCAAATTGATCGAAACTGGGAATGCAATGCAACGATTCAAACAATACGAACAATCAGACTCCCTTCCATTTTCTATTCTCATCCTTTTTTCTTTTACAGTTATTTTCTTTTCTTCATTCAAGATATATATTTTTTTCACCATTTTTTCTCATATCAATAATTCTCAATACGTGAGTTTTCATATAAACGATATAAAACTTTTTTATATATTCCGACGAGTATTATATCGGGCCTGTCCGCGAACGATTCTGAACGGATTCAATATGCGCATTGACGAAAAATTCTGTAAACGACCGCTAAAAACAACTTTGAGTCCGTTTTTATTCCTACATATACACATGAGAGAGAGAGAGAGAGTTGGATCGATCTTTTCCGCTTCTGCTCTACTGTACTGCAATTTTTTGGGGCATAAACGAAGCAAAAGCGACTGACAATTTCTTTTATACTCGACCGTTCACATGATATCGAGAAATGCAACGAGACGACGGGTACGTTTTATATTTCAACGAGAGAGAGAATCTCTCGAGAGCTCAAACCACGGAATTTTGAATGCATTTCAAACTATATAGACGATATAGAGAAGCATGTTGATGCTGGTTTACTTTTCTTATCTCCGTAACGGATCTTATACGATAATCCTCCTCGCTACAATAGAGCCAGTTTAAAAAAAATTGTATCGAATTTTATCCAGCAGTTATATATTTACTTATATCGAATTTTGGGCAATGACAATTTAAAATAAGAATTGCTGGCCAGAAAAATAAAAAACTATCAGATTGTCAAAAAAAAATTAAATCTTTACGGCTTTTGAGATAACTCATATCGAACTAAATGTCAATTTTGTTGTTTTATGGATTCATCCAGTTATAAATATAGTCACTATCATCACACATTCTCGAATACTTTCTTATCTGAATTTTCTCGATATCGTCTCGAGAGAGAATTTCGCTCGATTAAACGAGACACACACACACTTCATTGTAACAAATATATTCATGGTACGTGTACTATATATATACATATATAGACAACATTGCGCTGTCGGAATATCGTGGAATATCGACACTTTGAGATTTTCACTCTACACAGCAAGTAGATCGAATTTTCTCTGGAGAGACGCACAAATGGACATTTTTCTCTCTCTCTACCTGGTAAACCAGGTTTGCGTTTTTGCGGGCTGCACCTCAGGCGAGAGAAATGTCATCCCTTTCATTGAAACATTCATTCGGCCAAGATCGATTCTCCCGTGTTCTCGAGCGTGTGGAAAACGTGAAAAAGCTTTTTTTTTCTATTATTTAGCAGTAGAGAAGGGAGATGAAAAAAGTATCAGATGACATTTATGTCGAGCTGACAGAGTGACAAAATAACGTACAAAGATGAGAGACAGAAACGCGAAAGCGTAAATAGAGAGTTTTTATATACTGTCGGGAATTTTAATCCATCAATAATAAAACGCGCAACTGACTGACTGAGAAGGAATCGCGCACAGCATCACATCAATGATAGACCAGACAATTTTTATTTTCCATGTATCTGTGATACTGGCCAAAGTTAATATTGTAGTTGTGAAGTGATTAATAACGGGGGAGTGAATTTCCGCCCTCGTCCAAGTCTGACGCCAACACAAATACGTTCTATATATATATATATATATATATATATATATATAATGCGTGTGAGGATTTGTGTACTAGTAAAGGGGGTACACTAGAGGCATTTATTAACGACAAGTTACTACCGGCTGTCTATGTGACATCTCGTACAAATGGGAAAACTTAGACAAATTAAATAGCGGAGGGACAGCCGTTCACGATCATTATTTATACGCCAGATCCCTCTTAATCTGCCTCCTTTGAATAAAGATACCCATTTCTCGCGGTTGCTTCGACCAGTAAAATACCAAATTGATGAATAACTTTTTACTTTTTTCATTCAACAATTCAATTATTCATTTGGTGAGATAAATTAATAAAAATTCGATCAATTTATCATATTTTATGTGGGAAAAATTGATGGTATAGAAATAATCGATTGAGGATTTCTCAAACGAGTGAAAAAATTGAGAGACTCTCGAGAGTAATAAATTCATAAAATTTATATCGCATGCAGGAATTATGTGACGTTTGCAAACAAAAATGTATCTTCGTTCAGTCGCAGCTTACTGGACGATACACGTTTATATATATATATATATGTAGCTATAATGAAATTATAGGATTATAGAGATTTGGATCAGGCAGAGAATCGGGCTTGACAAAAAAAATCCGATTCACCCTTTTGTCATTGTGCAACTTTGAATGTGAAATTTGTTTGACCCCATTTTAGAATTTCAAGACTGGAGGACAAGAGAAAAGATGCTGCTGGGCCTGTGTACCCTGTGATCATCACGAGATTGTCAACGATGAACAAACTGATTGCGTTCCTTGTCCATCTGGACAATATCCAAATTCTAACAAGACAGGTCTGTAAATATATTTAAAAAAAAATTATTTCAAATATATTTTAATAATGTTTTCAATACGAATACTTTCGTACTATGAAAAATAAACAGTTTGCAAAATTCAAATGAGCAAGAATAATAGGAGCAATTTTAATTTTAGTTTAATCAAATTTTATTTTAATATTTTTTTTTAAATTAATATATAAAGAAAAAATGTTTATTTAAATACGAAGAAAATTAGAGGACGCGCATAATGAAACTATTTTCCTTTTGATAAACGCAGAATGTGACGTTATTTTCGTCGAGTACACATCCTGGGGCGACGCGGAAGCTGTGCTCGCGATGTCCTTCAGTATGATGGGTCTTATGGCAACCTTCGTCACGTGTCACATTTTCATACGGCACAATGATACTCCGGTGGTTAAAGCGAGCACCCGTGAGCTAAGCTACCTCATACTGGCTGGAATGACTCTCGCCCACATAGCCGTGAGTTTTCACCCCAAAATATATCTTTCCAGCTGTTGTACACGTCGTTCTCGTCGTTTTGGACAATTTTCTTTTATAACATCTCCGAGCACAAAGAGAGCAAAACGACTAGATGTGTGCGAATAGCGTTCGAATCGAATGTTTGAATAATTTGAGTGTTTCGAATAACTTTCAAATAATTTTCGAGGAAACGAGAGGTGTCTCTCTCTCTCTCTCTGACTAGAAGCGGTGAAACGTTATATATGGTCAATGAGAAGGCATTAGGGAAAACATGCGCACGCGATTTTTCATAATCTCCGAGGATTATCAAAAAGATCGACAATAATCGTTTTTCAATTATTTTTTTTTCTCTGACAGGTATTTCCAATTTTGGGTAAACCTACGCGAATTTCTTGTGCGCTGGGTCGTCTGATGCCAGGAATAAGTTTTGCAATGATGTACGCCTCGCTCTTCACCAAAACTAATAGAATAGCGAGAATACTGGCGGGTTCAAAGAAACGATTTCCAAAGAGAAAACCCATGTTCATGTCCGCAACAGCTCAGGTAAATTTCAGCATATACGATATAATAATTAATAATAAAAGGCATTCACTGGAGATGCTCATCGACACTCGCACAAAGCCATTTTCATCACATACTTTTGCGAAAAGACTCTTTTACAAATTACTCACAGACACCTTTCATATATTTAGAGTTAATTTTTTAATTCTGTATAAAAATGTTTCGATCAATTTCAATTCAGCCGAAATATTCCTATTGATTATGTCAATTTAATGAATTATAACATTTCAGGTCGTAATAACTTGTTTTCTTATAATGGTCGAGGCTAGTGTCGCAGCAGCGATGCTCATTATCGAACCACCCATGCCTCGTCTTGAATTTCCAACTCGCGATCGAGCTGTCCTGACCTGTGCCACATCACCCAGAGCCGTTTTGTCACCTCTCGCTTTTGACGGTTTGCTCGTCGCACTGTGCACTCTTTACGCGGTTAAAACGCGAAATGTGCCGGAAAATTTCAACGAGGCAAAATTTATTGGTTTCGCGATGTACACGACTTGCGTCATATGGATAGCTTTTGGACCAATTTACTTTGGCAGCGAATCAAAGGTACGTTGAACATTAAATTAAGGGTAGGAAAAGAGAACTTTTTTAATTTATAAAAAAAAGGGGGGAGAATAATTTTTTTTTCGGTAAAGTTAATTTTTATTCACCATCGAGGAGAAAAATTTCGTTTAATTGAATCAAATGTGAACGAATGAAATTTTTATTCACATCATTGGAATGAGAAATTACAAACTTTTTCAGTATATATTCTCAGATGATTATTTAAATATTTTTAGAATAAAGCGTTTTTTGTTATTTTTTAATTTTTTTTATGCGAAATACAGGTCGTGACGATGTCAATGTGCGTAACTCTGAGTGCATCGGTGACTTTGGTATTTTTATTTTTGCCAAAACTCTACATAATCGTACTGAGGCCAGAGAGAAATAATCGAGCGCTTTTCACGACGAGCAAATCGATACGATGTCATATTGGAGCTCGCGTGGCTGCTGCGATCGCCGAACCACCGGCTAAACAAGCGATTTATCGACTGGCCACCGGGGATGACTCGGCCATTACAGGTGACGGATGAGCCTTGCTAGCCACAACGATGGCCAAAATCATAGTCGCATGTGGCTCGATTTGTCCTCAATTTTCCACCGGAAATCCCGAGAGTCAATAAAACGTGTCAATAAAATTTCCTTTTCCTTTTTCTTCAATTTTTTTTGCAACTTTTTTCCCTCGCGTCTCTATGCACCAGACCGATAAAATCGAGCAATCTCTCGTTTAATTATACTTTGCCGCGCAATTTCAAAGGATATTGAATAGTCTTTTGTGAATGAGAAATTGGGCCAGACGACACGTAATCACGTATGAGAGTAATAAAGCAAGAGAGACATTATTCCTGGCACATGCTGCGATCATAAAAAATAAAATAAAACGATCGTTAAACTAGCCATAGATTTATCTACACGATTCTTCACAAGCAGGAAATTTTCTCTCGTTTTGTTTGTTTTTCCACCCTGCTCGTTTCGCGCCCAACCCCTTCTTTCAAGGACGTAATAAAATTGCAACGATTCTCGATCACAAAAAACACCACCTTGTTCCGTACTAAAACGTCGCGACGCTTCAAAGTCGGGAAAAAATTTCATCCAAGTTTATGAATGATCTTGGGGGATAATTACCATTATTATTCACATTATTTCAATTATTTTCATTAGACGGATCAAAATTTCATTCATAATCGTCCGGCTAGCGAATAGCGCAATCATTTTTTTTTTGTTCTTTTTATAGTTACGCTTGTAAAAATCATACATTCGAGTGTTTGTTGAAACGCGAAATGATTGCAGATCGAAGATCGAGCGTTTCGAGGCGAACTCTGTCGGTTCAGACAGGTGCAGAATTGCTCGTTGGACTGTGCAATTCTCGCGATGATCGATCAACCTCACCGATGATAAGATGCTTCACCAAGAGGGAATATCCAGACTCGCCATCTTGGCGATGTAAATACGACGAGAGAATATGCAAATCGAGCGATAACGTACAATTGAGAATGAGCAACGATATTATTGTGAAAAATCAAGAGCCAAGTTTTCCTCGACGCTCACACGAAAAACTCTACACCAGTGCAAAGAGTTTGGGCTCACGTTTGAGCCTTTTGGTCGGTCGCAGCGAGACGAGTCTAAAAACAAACGATGGATCGAAAACGAGACTTCCCGATTGGCTCGAGCTCGATGCAAAAGTTCTTATGGCCGAGTCAAAAAAGACAAATTATTTTGCTAATGAAAAATACAGAAATGGTTCAATTGGCCACCGACAGATGGAAAACGAGGAAATGTCAAAGAGAGACTCGATTGCGATCGAACGTTCATCTTTTCCGAGAGAGAGAAAAACTCGAATACGCGAAGAACAAGCAAGTCAAATTTCGAGCAATGGCGAACCAGTGATAAATATCACGATTACACTTGGCACTGATTTACCCGATTTTCGGGAATTCGGTCAAAGCACTGTCTGAATGCGTTTATATTACACGAGCAAACGGATCAATATCAATTTGTTCACCCCAAACGTGTCCTCGAGTAAGGGAAAATAAAATAATTTTTAACGTATAGAATTAAAAAAAAAAAAAAAATACTGTGCCAAATGTAAAAAAAATCACCAAGACTTTGAGATAGAGGCGACGAAATTGGGCAAAACGACCATTTGAATGAAAAATTATTACAAATAATTTACCAATAAAAATAATAAAGTCTGTAATATAGAATAGTATTTATTTAGCCATTCTTGGCCTTTGTGGGCTTGAGAATTAATTGCAATTATTTTGAAAACTTTTTCCTATTCATCGCAGTGAAATTCTCATGAATTAATTTATGAGATGCCAAGAATTATACGGAAAAAGTTGTAATACTCATTTTTATTATTAAATAATTTTCAAAAGTTTTTCATTGGAATGGTACGAATAGCTGATTCCATTCCTCTCTATTTTCCTCATAGGAATGGCCTATAGTCCAACGACGCGGGTTTTTTTTTTTTTTTTCATAAATGCTCGTTTACAAATTCAATTATAATTATTTGTATTAATTAATGAAGTTTTTTTCAATTAACACGTAATTATTTATAATTAACACACCATAACGCGAATATCACATAAACTTTTTACGACAGGTCAATGATTTTCTCGAGTCCGAATGGCAATTTTATCAATTTGGTAGAAATTAAAGTGATAAAATCGTCGTTATGGGAACATAAACGCAAAAAAATTTCTCCGCGATATATTTACGAACAATTTTCACATTCCTTAGAGGGAATCCAACCCATTACTGATTCATCTTGTAGATTACATTAACAGTTGTAGGAATTTAAAAAAAATGAGACTTGTACGCGAAGCGTATCCAGCGTCTCATAAAGGGATCAAAGGGATAATTCTGTATACTCGAAATTGTGGAAAATTAATGAACAAAACACTAGCCATTAAATGATAAATGAATAATAAATTATCGATAATATCGGTGTGTTAATGCCGCTCATAGAATTAATCGTACGAAAATTACAGCTTAGCGTTTAGATAATGTAAAATGTTAAAAGTAAATTTTACGACGATATATAATATTCCCATAATTGTGTAACACGAAAGCAATGCTTTTTATTGTATTGAATGTTTTTTTAGGATCCTTTTCGTCGATAAAACTCGCACCAGTGAATCATTATTTGTCATTTAAGGTTTCTCAAAATTTTACAAAATCCACTATATATCACCTACGTATATATTCCGTGATGTATTAATTCCTAGACGCGACAATCAAGCGAAAAAATAAATCGTCTATGCAATAATATCTGATAAATGAAAATAATAAAATTGTCAATCGCTCGCATGAGTTGGATAAAACATGTCAGCTTTGCTGATCGAGTAAATAAAAAAAAGTCACTTTCTATGTAATAAAATGGAACTCTTTGTATACCGGAATTTTCTGTGCCTTTTACCAGAAAAAAAAAACAAACTTCATTTCAATAAACCCTTTTCAACGTCATCTGTTCTTGACTTTTTTTTTCTCTCCATCCTCTCTGTGATGTTTGAAGTTTGTAACTCGTTCGAATATACTCGCGATTCCGGGTGTCAATCGACAAAATACGAACGAGCTTTGTACATTTCAATTAAATTAAATACACAAAGGGACAATTGTCTGTTAATTTTCATTCAAAAGCCTGTTTGATTTTACTACAAATGCAGGAAATACGAAAAAAAAAAACGAAAATCCATAGACGGGAAATGAAGCTAATTGAAATGGTTTGATCGACCTTTCATTTATACGCACGAAGCAACAATTTCCAATAACAAGCTCGGAACTTTCCAATGTGAAATAGTGAGAATTTCCGGGATATTTCATGTAAAAGGGCAAAAATCATTTTTCATTGAAACTCAAACTCCAAAAGAATTTGCTTTAAAAATGAAATATGTTGAGCGAGGACTTTTTTTTTTTTTTTTTTCAGCGAAAAGCCACGAGAGCTCCAAGCACGCCGAGTTCATTCGAGGCATTTTCCATTGATCAAACGAAACCAGGGTAACAATCACAGAGGAGTTGGTCTGTCTCTCTAGTCGATAATGCCATCGAGTCGTGTGCGAGAGGCGCAATTTGGCAAAGCTACGAGATTTTTTCTTTGATTGGATATGTCCGTGAGTTCACAGAGCATACAATGTTTTAATTGGAAACCATCGATATCCGAAATCGCAGGTATTTAATCTCCGTTTAATTACAGCAGATTTCGAATAAACTAAAATTCACCCGTTTCTTCATGTCCTTGAAAAAAAAAAAACGAACTCTCAATATTTTATATTTAATCGACAGAACTGTTGCTAAGCCTTGGAATTTCACCACCTCAATCGCTAGACGAGAATTTATTACTTCCAACATCTCCAATCTGTCGAAAAAATTCAGCATCTCCGGAATCCACCGATCACGAAGGAGCGGAAATTCCAAATTGCATTGGTGACTGCGATACAGCGATAATTTTGAATTTCGATAGAGAGAAAACTATCGAGGAGCTGAGAATTGCCAGAGAAGACGGTAAAATTTTCAAGTGGAGAAATAATTATTTTCACAATTATCTTGTCGAGCATTTCACGAGAAAACAGGTAAATAATTTTTTTTCCTCATCTTTTTCGGAATGGCGAAATAAATATTTCGATATGAATGAATACTATAAATATGTATAATGTAATCAATCAATTTGATGGACATATAGATATACTGATGAGAGGGGATTTCCGCGTTACGCATTGTGTAGTCTATCTAGTATATAGGATAAATATTCTTGGCTGGTTCAGTAAAGTGATCCATCACTTTAATGTCCCAAACGTGAAAATTCCTCAGATCTACTCGGTAGTTTAACCAAAAACGGAAATACCGAATTATAGCTCTTAATTTCCCAATACAGTACTTGCCCTTAAGCTCTCAAGCCAAAAGTCATTAAAAATGAAGAACCAGCCACGCATAAGATTGCAATTGCACATGAAATACAAAGAAAAATAATCCTCTAATTGTGAGAAAGCAAAAAAATAGCGAATAAAAAGAGACGAGTAAGATTTACGAATTTTATAGGACACTTAGATATTTTCAGATGATGCACGTCTACACTGACGAGTCGGAGGATGACGAATTGTTGAACGAGTATTTGCAAAAACTCGACGAATTAGAAAAATCTGACGAGGAATTGGAAAATTCACGGGAAGAATGGGACGCTGAATTGATGAGATCACGTGAAAAATTACGAAGAAAAAAGGATGATGGGAAATTAGCTGTTGATGAAATGATTGAAAACGAACGTACGGTTGGGACATCGAGCTGGTACTGTGGAAAATTATTAAGTATGAGGAGAGTTCAGTCTCTCATAGCCCGACAACTCGACAGAATCAAAGATATAGCCAAATTTCGTCTTCGTTATGTACGTAATGGTAAAAATAACGAATCAACAGTTTCTGTACCGTTATTGCCATAAAATTTTTAAAAGAAAAGAAAAGTTAAATATTGTGTGTGCAAATGAGAAACAAAAAATCGAGTAGTTAAACGAAAAAGCACCGTTTTACGAAGATTCTCGTGTGTATACGATGATTTCAGACACGATTGAGAGACGAATTTATCGCGAGAGAATTGGAACTGAGACATATCGAGATTTTCAGCCCAAATCTGACAAAGGAAGATTACGAGCGTCTCGAGGCTGAGCAATTTTATTACAAACGAGAATTAACGAAGCGAGACACAGAGTGTGAATTTTTGTGCCAGAGACGAGATCGACTGGTCGATCGTATAAATGCGACACGTTGTCGAATTATCGAAATTACTCGCGAGATCGATAATTCCGAGTTTGCTATGAAAAATGTGAAAAATTCCTTGAGGATTGCACTAGAGGAGAGGAAAATTTGCCTCGCTAAACTCGTGGATGCAAAATATTTTATACGCGAGTTTAACGAGATTGTTGGACAGACCAAGAGAGCAGAATTTTCTGCGAGAATGGCGGATATAAGAGAAGTGCACGAGGAATGGATGAGAAAGATTTCGATTTCTCTCATGGACATAAAAAATTTGGGACAGTCGTTGAATGCCATAAGAGCGAATTTGATGCTTCACAAAAAAGATTTAGAAGAAAATACTGGTGGCCAAGAAACGAACTACGAATCGCCAAAAAAATAATGGCAAATGACAAACACACGTTGATTATACACATTTATTATTAAATTTGATTTCGATGTTTGTTATGTCGCGACCAACAACTTGGTCTTTTTTTTTTTTTTTTTTTTTTTTTTTTTTAGTATAAATAGCGTCGCAAAAGCAGCCGGTATAACCAGCGCGGTTTTGTCGAAAGATTTAGTAAAAATAATTAACACGTCGCCTTCTTGCTAATTTGCAATTTAAGGGTGGTGTTTTTTTTTTTTTTTTGCTAAAAATCGCCCTCTACTACCGCGTATATCGAACACATTTTGTACTTAAAATTAATTTAAACGTATTATTTGTGAAGGCTCGACGCAACGTAATTATTTACTATATGTGTGTGTGTGTGTGTGTGTGTGTGTACGTGCGTGCGTGTCAAAATCCTCACGATCTATAACAAATTTCTTCCTTTCTTCATTTTTCAATCAATCAGGTTGATTACACGATACACTGAATTTCGGACAATAGATCTCAACCCAATTTTTCAACCGATCGTTTTTTCTCCCAAACCGCACACAGCGATTGCACGACACTTTCGCGTTTGTAAAGAAGCGTCATAAAGCGAGTTTTCTTTGCCCAACGGAATCATGGCGGCGATCGTATGAAATTTCTTTAACGGTTATTTTACGATTCAAATTTTCGAGGACTTTGACTGCATTAAATAACTAATAAAATATTCCATTAATGATCTTTCACGTTTTTCACACACGATGTTATTTGTTTTTTTTTTTTTTTTTTTTTTTTCATTGTTGAAATATCGTTGCGATTATGAGATTAATATGATAATAATAAATATTCGACATGTTAAAAGAGCGGCTTAAATTGTTTAATATCCGCTATAACTATATATATTTACAACTTTCGCGCGTTTATATTACTGACCGCCAAGTTCGAATTATCGACATTGTGAATTGAGGGGAATGCCGGGGGAGGGGAGGTGTAAAAAGGGGCTGTGAAACGATTGTGATCTCGATCACACCGTGATTTCTTGTTATATATATCACAGAGAAGTATATATATATATATCATATAATATATTGCACATTGGCTGTTGGCAGCTTTAATTACTTAATCCGATTTACGAAAGTGCTATTAGACGAGTCACTCACGACTGTTGGAAGTTTATGTTAATCGTAAAAACGGTAAATACTTGACGCACGTATGAAAAAAAAAAATTAAACGTAAATTTTTATGTGGAAAAAAAAATGTTTTGTTGGTCCAGATGTATGTTTCTACGATTATTATTATTATTTTTTTTTGTACGAGCCTCCATACTTTGTTACTATTAAGAGCTAATTAACGTTTCACTTGTCAGATAATTAATGATTCTGTAAATAATATTAAATAAATAATCTGATTTGTTGGAAATAACGTTCGTTGAGTTTAGCGTAACTCGTTGCTATTTTCCAGCAATTTCGGGCATTTTAATGTTATTCTTATTCGACTGAATTCGTTACGATACTTGGCCGTCAGAAAAATTGATAAGAAAGTGAGCGAGACTTGAAAAACGCGGCTCTAGGCTCTGGCACGTTGTGCCATTTTTTTCATTAACTCGCGGTTCCGTACATTTTCTTTTTTTCTTCATCTTTCGTACAAATATGATGTATAAAAATATTCAAGATCGCAAAAAATTCAAACTGTCCGATCAAACGCGCAAAAATTCGCAATTGATTTGTGCGTTCTCGTCTGATTCAAAAGACGCCGGGATTTATTTTTTCTTTGAGGAAAAAATGAAGTAAAATGTCAAACGTTTCTCGATGTATCAAAGTTTTTTCTACGAGCAAACTTCAAATTCACTCTTAATTTGTACGAGAACGATTTTTCGTAAACGCGATTGTCATTATTTTTTTTTTTTCAACCGGAAGTTCATTTTCCAGTTTAGAAAAATTAAGTTTATATTTTTGTGTTTCATACCCGGACACAGCGAAACATTGACGAAAGTTCGGAGAGAACTTTTAGAAGAGCTTCCATGCTTCCTTCAATTGCTCGGTCTCTCAAGTTCTCAAGTGAAATGCGTCTCGTCTGTAGTTGTCAGTTTTCTTCGCTCGGGGTTAGTACTCTCTTGTAGTAGAATTTCTACACGGATTTTTGGGGTTCCTTAAATATCGTATAGAAATGGAGGAACCCTAAAAAAAAAAAAAAAAGAAAAAAAAAGAAAAGAAAGAAGATCATTACAGCATGCAACATTTCTTCTTGTTTTTCTTGTAATTCTGTTTGAGCGGTGGCCTCTCGGAAAGCTGAAACTTTCTCACGATTCGTACGAGCTCGTGAAACGCTTGATCGACGTTCATACGAAGTTTTGCGCTGCACTCGATATAAGGAATTTTCAACTGTCTCGCAAGATTTTGCGCTTCGTCCATGGACACCTGGAATTTGAAAAAAGAAAATTAAGTAAATGTATAAAATAAATTTTACGTCTTTACGAATTTTTGAAATGAACAAAATACTCACCGCTCTGTGTTGATCCAAATCTGCCTTGTTGCCGACCATCAGCATGGGAAATTCATCACGATCTTTCACCCTGAGTATTTGTTTGTGAAATTTCATCATTTCGTCAAAGGAGGAGTGATCGGTTACGGAAAATACGAGTAGAAAACCTTCACCACTTCGCATGTACTGTTCGCGCATAGCGCTGAATTCTTCTTGTCCAGCAGTGTCCAATACTGAAAATAATTTTTGTTTTTTTTTTTATCATTTTGTATGTCAAACAGAGTAATGAATAGAGTCTAAAATTTGAAATGGAAGAAAAAAATAAAATAAAAAATTTGTACAAACTGTCGAGCTTTGCTGGAACATCGTCGATGACGCACTGCTTCGTGTACGAATCCTCGATCGTTGGATCATAGTCGGTTACGAAATAGCTCTGAATAAACAAGCAAACGATAATAATAAATTATGTGAGCCGAAATCGCCAAAAAAAAAAATCGCAATTTTGAAAATAAAAAAACGAAATGTTAAAATGAGCGCAAATTCGTATATAAAAATTAGAAGAAAATTGCATCACAGGAGCGTCAATTAATCGTTATTTGAGACTGGCTTAAAATATCACCCGAGACTTTTCATCGCGTATCGATGAAAGAAATCTCCATGGCACACAGCACACAAATTTGTTTCGTGCTCGAAGATCGTGCAGGAAGTTTTAAAGATTTTAATCTGGAGAACGTGACCGTTGAATAGATTTTTTTTTCAAAGATCTAGTACAATGATCGTAATCGTCGTCGTCGTCGTCGTAGTCTCGTAATTCCCCAGGCCATGAAACATTTACACGTGAATAAACAACAAGTTATGTTATCTATCCGGAAGTCAATTCAAGTGAGAATATATGCAGAATAATTCTATAGAATTACGATACGACTTTTGAGCTTAATTGTTCGCGTGACTACAGGAATTTCACAATAAGCAATTTTCCTCATGCGTTTATTCGTATATTCCGTTTAAAAAAAACAAAAAAAAGAAAAATTACGTACGCTCCTTAATCAACTTGTATCTAATCGAGTTTAACGAGTAAATCGAGTAAAACTCGAGTTGCGTGAGGCTAATAAAATTCTCGTTATGCAGTAATTACTGGTGGGTGAAAATATTTCGAGACGCCAGAACGGAGAGGCGCTAATAAGTCAAAAACGGGACGTGATATCATCGTTGAACCTCGAGAGGGCCAGATATAAACCGGTCCAAGATTATATACATATATATATATATATATATATATATATTACATTTTTAGGTAGTACGGCTTTTGGCGAATTTGGGACATGAAACAAAAACGAACAAAAAATATAGAAAAAATTCATCGTAACAATTCTAGGCACGAAAAAAAAAAAAACACAAAATTCAATTCAAATGAAATCAACATATTTTTTTTTGAAATTTTTTTGTAACGACTTTAATAATCGTTTTAATTGCTATAAATTTATGCCCGTTTTGTATTTAATGTGAGAAGAAAAAATGTTGCATTGGAGATAAAGTGCGGATTTAATCGAGGCAAGCGAGCGAGGAAACATTCTGTGTGCGCTTTACGCCCTCGTAAAAGCTACGCGAGGGAAGTGTTATGGGGGAATCTTGGTCGAGAACACAGGGCCTCGTTCAAAAAGACCGAGGCTCAAAGACGTGGATCTGGGAAAAAAAAGTTTGTGTCTCAAGAGTATGTGTGTTCGTGTGGATATATATATATATATATATATATATATATATATATATATATATATATATAAAATGCTACAAATCACACACTTGCAAATAAGAAGCACATGTGCCGCATTTCTACATGGAATGCCCGTAGGAGTATTTCAACCCACGCAGATATCTTTTTGCTTGACGATCGAGGCCTTTCTCGAACGAAAATAACAAAAAAATAATATATCGGCAAACTTGAACAATCGTGTAAATTTTTTTAACGCTTCGTTAATAATAACAATAATAATAATAATAATAATAATAATAATAATAATAATAAAGTAATGAGAGATAAGTATAGAGCACATGAGATAATGGTAATTGAGGCATATGGGCACGTCTTCGACCCATAGACAATTCAATCATCTAATTGTTCTCATGAAATGATCGGCAAAGTATGTATGGGGCATTCTAGGCCAATTCGATGAAACTCGTGACCGTGAAATTTTTTTTTCATCTTTTAGTCATTTTTTTTTTGCTTTATTACGAGAGACAATATTTCTCAATTGTTTGTCAAATAAAATCTTTGGCAGATTGGAAAAACAGCGTGACGTGTCTGAGTCAGAGAGTTAACCCGCGAAGAAACTCTGGCGTGGCTTTCAGTTTACCAGAATAGAAACAGAGAAACATGGTGTAAACTTTGCGTTCTATATATGTACCAGCAGCGTTTGTTGTGAATTAGCCATAAATTCGGGCTTTACAGTGTTTCAGCTGCACAGGACAACCCCTTAAAGGTTTTTTTCTCTTTTTTTTTTTACCGAAACTATTTTTGGCTTTTACGGTGTCTGTGTCTGTTACGAATTTATATAATAATAATGATTATTATTAATACCATCAAGAGTGATAATTATTATTTCTATTTTTAATATCAATCAAGAAAGATTTTTTTTTTCTATTGATTTCTGTCGAGAAATATTGTGTGGGTAAAATTTATGAGTCTTTAACAAACCGACGCAGATTGTGTCCGTGAAATTTGCGTAAGAATAAATATAGAATTTTAATTTAGCGTCCAAGGCCCGAATATGAGAATCTCGACAGTACGAGTATCTCCGACGCCGATTGTTTCTCTCGTACATACACGCCCACAGGCCTAATTTTACGCTATTTCTCTCTCGTTAAAAGCATATTAAAAATAAATGCGACGAGGATGAAAGAGCTGAGTGATAAATCTTTCATCGATTTATTCAACGATGATTTTAGCCTGGAGACGAAAAAAAAAAAATTAAATTAAAAATTAAATCAATAGCACACTCGATAGTGCCAACATAGTATTTATATAATAGCCTTTAAAATACTTGAATAGTATTATTCTATTTAAGAGGATTGACGAGTAATTTTATTGTATTAAAAAGTTATTACCGAGATTCGGGACAAAAATTTGTTGTATTTGTTGACGATCGAATTCTCAAAGTATACGACCCAGTACAGCTGATCCGTTCGTTTATATATATATAATCTGATCGTGATAATACGACACTGTGTAATTTACTTTGTGCTTTTTTTCCCAGAATTTTATTCCTATAAAAAACAATACAGAAGATAAGAAAGAAAAATGAAGGAGCGAGTCATTCACTTTGTCCTCTAGAACATGCCAAGACTGCTTGAAAGGCCGTAAAAGGAGAAATTATAAAAAAAAAGAAAAATCTTCAACTCGTTTCGCCACAATGGCTTGTTGCTGCTGAATTTATGTGGTATGTATAAATCGGTTAATTAATATACAATTGCCACTGAATTACTGTGAATAATATTACGAAATATTTCCTATCATTGTAAACGTCTCATCATCATCGATGACGTTCCGTCAGGATGCGGGATTATAAGACAGGATTTCCGGTGGGCAATTCGTAGCTCGCTCACTCTCTCTCTCTCTCTTTGGCGAAGCGAGTCTCGCCGTAATTCGAGAAGCCTAATAAAGAAAGTGACGTAGTATAGCGACTACCAGCAAACTCCCGAGAGCTCGTAAAAAACTTACGAGACTCACAACTAATTCTCCAAAGCGCGTTCTTTCGATAAAACGTCATCGCTCTCTCTCTCTCTCTCTCTCTCACGCCTGTAAAACTTATTCGAAATTCAAATGTTCGTGAATTTTTAGATTATAGAACGTAAAAAAAAACTGATATGTGCTTTTTTTTATATACGATGTACCCCATGTTTATTATTTTACATCACTAAAATGGATAATTGAAAAAGAAAAAATCAATTTGAAGAGAGAAAAAAAACTTACCTGTATAAATTGTATCGTTATAGCAGATTTTCCAACACCACCACCGCCAACCACGACGAGTTTATACGTCTGTGCGTAACTCTGTCTCTCACCGGTCCTCGACATTATGATATTAATATAACGCAGTATATCCGATTTTTTTATCTTATTTTCTTTCGCCAAGTCTCTCTCACTGATCGTTTCTGTACGCGGCTTCACAGCTGCTACTGACGAGACACAAAAAAAAGGTCCACCCGGAGATCACGTCTCGTTCTGTCATCAACACTTTTTTTTTTTTTTTTTCAGTCTTCGGGGGACCTTGAAAGGCCGTCAGACCGTGTATGACGATAGATGACACTCGAGCACACTCGCGCGCGCCC
The DNA here is from genome assembly GCA_963669185.1 of Dyspetes luteomarginatus. Taxonomy (NCBI): domain Eukaryota; kingdom Metazoa; phylum Arthropoda; class Insecta; order Hymenoptera; family Ichneumonidae; genus Dyspetes; species Dyspetes luteomarginatus. The sequence goes on from OY769904.1 coordinate 6,589,787, forward strand.
GCGTGTTCTCGAAGAACTTGTTGAAGAAAATCTGTCACGTCGCTTCTACTCGTAAGATTATTATTTTTTTTATTTTTATATTGAGCAAACTATGTTAGACGCAATTGTCAAACAATTACGTTATTTTGATTAAAACGACTCGTACTTGTTCTCGAGTACTTTGAATGAGTATTTTCGACGCAAACATATGCCTACGTTTGAGTTTTTTCTTTTTCGTACACAATAATCCACTTGACAGAATGTATCCCCGTGAGTACTAAGCGCGAAGATAGCGGTGTTACTACTAACAGTACTCTAACTTCTGCTTAAAAGAAGCAACAGGAACGAGATCGAACACATTCTTACGTCCGTTTATTTCGACCTTCGACTCGCGTGTCTACATGGTTGCCAACTACCAACATCGCGGGAGCTTCACGTATGTTATGAAAACTGAGACGCGAAAGCGCCATGATGCGCCATCTGTCGGGATTATTGAAAACTTCACTGACGTAACAACATAGCTGCTCTGTCGGTAAAAAAGAATTTAAACTTTGTTAAGTATTATTTGTTTGTTATAATCGTACGTACTTAATTCGAAATAGATAAATAAAATTGTTCTCACTTCTATCGTGTTTGCGGGGGGTGCAATGGTGGAATAAAATTCATACTGTTTCGTTTTTTTTTTTAATTGGCTTTTTACTTTTGGCCTACATATACATCAGTGTAGTATTATAATTGTAATAATAACTTTACGTTTTAAATACACAGAGTGAAATCCCGAGAAATAATCGTACGAGATACTTTCATTGCAACATTAATAACCTTGGTGTTTTATGTTGTCTGCAAGGTCGGCCTAGATTATTCAGAATCGATAAAATACACGAAACCTGCTGTTACCCAGGTGATGAAATAATAATATTGGAATTTGTATATCGATCCATTATCCCAAACTTGTTGCATGTGAATCACTTTTCATTTTTTCCCCTTCTCTCTTAGCTATATGCTCTTTCGAGACAATATCCAAAAAAAATGTACAATAATTATTATCTTGCCTAATTATTGGAGTTAGTACCCCGTGAAGAAATATTTGTCATTCCACCTGCTTGTCGAGTTCGTGATATAAAGACGATATAAATTCCTTTTTCGCAAAAACGACCATGACACACAATTCTCTCGGTATATGTTCGTAAATATGTGTACGATTAGTCAGAGGAATGTTTTACAGAGAGTAAAAAAGATCTAACTAGAGACTGGTTTGTATTTATTGCGTTTTTAAATACATACGCGACGATTATCTCTTATATTTTATTATTATTATTAGGCAAGGTACACGTGCTGTTATCGTGCCATTGTGCAATAAACGAACCAAGTAATGATAAGAAAAAATCTAATTGGTCAAAGATCTATGCTTTATATTTGATCGATATCACACAGGCTATGATCTACTGTTACTAGTAGTAGTGATATAGTTTATATAAATGGATTAAACTACTTCATTTATATATATGGATAAAAGGAGTTTAACGGCATCAGTCAAAATTGTACACACTAAACATTTCTGATAAAAATTTTACAGCAGTTATCTCATATGACTCTCCTATGTATTCGTCATCTCTCACCAAGAGATAAGACTAATATTGGCGAAGAAACGTGTGCCGTTTTTTTTTTTTTTTTTCCTCGGTCTTTTTGGAAACACCTTTTGTATATCTCGTTTAGAAGAATACGAAAGGATAAGACAAGTGGCAAGGCCGTACGAGAGTTTTGCCACCACTTCCTTTCACTTTTGAGGAAATTATTTCCAGTGTCCCGAAAAGCGCCTGCAGTTCTATTCTAGCAACTGAATGGTAAACTTTTCTCAAAGTTTTTACCGTTTTCAATACCTATGTGATAAATTATTCGCGGAGTCTGAGTTTTAATGGAATAATCAAATTTGGTCAATATTCATTGCATGTTATCATCGCTCATAATTGTACTCAAGTGCTCCAGAAAAGCTCTTTGCGGTTTTGCAACAGTGAGCGTTGTATGTAGATCCTGATAAGATTGTCTCCTCGTGATTAGAAAAAAAAAGATCTTAAAAAATAAGTTACAACACCGCGGGTGGGGTCAAAAATTCGTCAAACGAATTTGTAGCGTTTTTTTTTAAATTTATTATTTCTATATGGAAATAAAAGAATCGAGCGATATCCATCTTGATCTCATGTACTCGCAGAGTATATATAAAGAAAAAATATATCTTGGATAATGTAATACATAACAGCTCGAGTTTTGGTGATAAAAGAGATAAAATATAAATGAGAATAAGAACGGGAGAAATATATATTATGCGTTATCGCTATATTTAATGACTCAGTGTACAAATGAACGTTGAAATATATTGAGCTAATAACAGAATCGAAAATCTTATATATATTTATGTATGTTGCAGAGATCAATTTTCGGTGATATTGAAAGGATATATTGAGTTTTGGTGAATTTTTGTTTATTGTAATTTATCGTGAAAGTGCCAAAAGTTACGATGGGTGCGAGAAATTGCAAATCTTATTCACCACCGCGAGAGAAGAAAAGTACGAAAAGGGAAGCAATCAGCACGAGTGCAGGTGAGTTCTTTTTTTCTCTCTCGTTTTGAATCTTATATAAAACGTCATGTGGTCTATCTAGATTCTGTCTATAATTGCGAGTACGCATATACATCAATTATATTAAAATTTCTTTGTTGGCGGACACTTCTTTGATAAAAATTCACTTTTTTGGGCACAAGGAAAATCATAAAAATTCACTTTTTGACCAAAAGATTTTCATATTAATCCTATCGCAAAGTTGTCAGAAAAATAATTTTGAGGTTATAATGACGTTTCAAATCTCCTTAATAAATTTAGCACACGAGAATAACGTATTTTAAGGCCAGAGAGTTTGTCACACCATCATTTGCTGAACTAGAACTAGAGCTCGATCGACCATGATAAGAAGAGTTTCTCCATTCTCAGTACAGAGGGCGCGCAACAAATTTGACGTGTTTGATGGTTTGTGCGAGCTATCTCGTGTGTAAATAATAAATATAAATAAAATTCAAGGAGAAGCACGACTTGTTTACCCAGACGCGTCTGCAAATATTTCTTATTCACATTATTTGTGCAAGTTTGAGTGGTTTTACAAACCGACTCTGCTTTTTCGTGCAAAGTTTGAGGTCATTGCTGGAAGGTTACATATATTGATGGGAGGTATGGAAAAATTTCCTTTTTTTTTTGCCGCAATAATTTCTCTGTACATTTCTTCGTATATTATAAACGTTACATCGATAATTCAAAAATTTCCTCAGCATCCTCACAATTGTCCCCCTTTTTGGATAAATCACGGTGAAAACAAAATGAATCCCGAAATAAGTGACGTTTGTCAGGTGTGCACACATTCTAAAAGTTGCACAGGCGAAAATTCTCAAAGGAAAAACATTCCCAATTGTTGCTGTTCCTGTGAGTTTCCATTTCCAAAAAATTCACACACAGACAGGAAAAATCTCATTTTATTCGACATGACAATAAAGTGCCTTTTTACATTTAATGGACTCTTTTTTTTTTTGTTTTCAGGCAAATCCGAGAAACTCGACTATGTCGAGGATATCGTTTGTGATGAGAATGACATCAACGAGAATGAAATGAAATTGTTGCCTCTTGGCGATGATGGTGGAAAAATATTGTTGATCAAGCAAAAAGGAGAGTTGCACGCTATAGGAACAAAATGTACTCATTACGGGGCTTTCTTGCATACTGGTGCACTGGGAGATGGAAGAGTCAGGTGTCCTTGGCATGGAGCTTGTTTCAATATTAAAACTGGAGATATCGAGGATTATCCTGGATTGGATTCTTTGCCTTGTTACAAGGTAAATATTACCAATTTCTGCTTTTTCATTCATTCATTTCTCATAATACTCCAAATAAATGTCTCAATCACTAATTCTCTCCCAATGAATCCTAAATGAGTAAACTTATTTTTCTTTTGCCTTTTACGGGGTAACTAGGGTCTCGGAGGATCCCACGTGATCCTATTAAAGGCTATTTACTTAAAGTTCAATTAGAAAAAAAAACGAAACTGTTCAAACAGAAAAGAAAGTAAAAAATTAAGAAAAAATGACAATAGTTTTTCAAGACGGTCATTGCAATTGCACTTGATCCAGTTTTCTTGTTCAAAACTTTGCACGTTTACTCTTAATATTTTTCATGATTTTGAAAAATTAATGGCATGAACAAAAGAATGTTTTAAAAATTTTAGAGTTTTTAATAATTCTGTTGTGGCTGCTTTAATAATAATACTTGTAAAGTTTCAAGGTCATCAACTGACCCCTTTCTCAAATATATCCTACAAAGTCTCCGTGCAATATCCGTGAATGCTAATAATAATAATAATAATCCATCTACCCCAAGGTCTCTGTGGATCATAATGGCAAAGTAAAGGTCCAAGCGAAACGCAAAGATCTCGAGGCAAACAGGCGAATGAAAGGAATGTGCGCGCTGAAATCGGAAGTAACGAAAAGCGTGGTGATAATCGGTGGAGGACCGGCAGCCGCGACATGCGCTGAAAGTCTCCGTCAGGAAGGTTTTGACGGTCGTATTGTGATGGTATGCAAAGAGAATTTTTTGCCATACGATCGTATTAAAGTGTCAAAGAGCATGGACATGGACGTGACAAAGTCAGTTCTGAGACCTCAAATGTTTTACGACGAGAACAAGATCGAGACTAAACTCGGCATTGAGGCAACTGGTGAGATAAAAAAAAATTGTTTACGAGATGATTCCCCCCTCCAGCATTTCTGATAAAAATAATCCGAAAAAATTGTTGCCAGGTTTGAACACGAGTCAGAATACCGTCAAATTGAGCAACAATGAGGAATTGCATTACGATCATTTGTTCATTGCAACGGGAAGTAAACCGAGAATGCCCGATGCACCAGGCTCGAATTTAAAAAATATATTTGTATTGCGAAATTATACAGATGCAGCTGACGTCCAGCAAACGCTTTCCATGGAAAAGCACGTTGTTGTTTTAGGTCAGAGTTTCATTGGAATGGAAGCTGCAGCTTATTGCATTGATAAATGTGCCTCTGTCAGTGTTGTCGGACGTGATACTGTCCCTCTGAAAGCCGTTTTTGGCGAGGATATTGGTAATCGCGTGAGAGAAGAGCACGAGAAGAAAGGTTTGTCGGTTTTTTTTTTTCAATTAAATTTGTGCTCGATTGTCATGGCGAGCCTGGTGAATAAATGATAAATTATACATCAAATGTGATTACAGGGGTGAAATTTATTTACGAAACGAACATCGCAAGATTCATAGCCAAAGAAGATGGCGTAACACTGGCACAGGTCGAACTGACGAATGGCACAATTTTGCAAGCTGATATCGTTATTGCAGGAATAGGATCTACTTTTTATACCGAATGGTTAAAGGATTCGGCTCTCGAGCTGATGCCCAATGGCAGTGTCGTAGTCGACAAGGTAAATTACATATCAGCGATGAAAGCCAAATTTTTCCTATCGTTGTCAAATTTCTTGTTTAATTTTTTTGCTCTCTTGACTGTAGAATTTAAAAACAACCGTGGAAAATGTATTTGCCGGCGGTGATATAGCTTATGCTCCTGTATTTGCTGCTGGCGATACTTCCGCTGCAATCGGTCATTGGCCATTGGCTCACTATCATGGTAAAATTGCCGCATTAAATATTTGCGGCAAAGAAACTCCCCTTCGTGCTGTGCCATACTTCTGGACAATGCTTTTTGGAAAGGGTTATCGTTACGCAGGTAAATCTGACTGATAATTATGAAAAATGCTTCAAAATGAAAAAAAAAACAAAAATATACGGAAATATTTTTTTTTTCATTTCAGGATCCGGCATGGCAACGAGTCAAAAGATTTATGGATCGCTGGCCGATCTAAAGTACTTTGCCTATTATTTCAATGACGGAAAAGTCATTGCCATGAGCAGTTGCGGTACCGATCCAATAGTCTCGGATTTTGCCGAATATATTCACGAGGGAAAAACATTGACCGAGTCTGAAGTAACTCAGAATCCGACCGGTTGGATGAGAAACAAACCGAAAGATTTGACAAAAATTATTTCAGCGCCAAAGTTGACAATAAATTCGGCAAACAGCTCGTAAGGGACACACGATATTTTAAACTTACGATTATCCGGCCAATCGATCCGATTTATGCATTTGAGAGAACAAAAAATCGTATTTAACACTCGAGTGAATTGCGCGATTAATTGCGCAAACCACTCAATTCCTCTTTAATAATCCAATTTTGTATTATACAGACTTTTTGTGAAGCCTGAACAGTATTGATGAACGAAACGATGACGAAACTTAATACAGATTTTTTTGTTTTTTTTTTTTCTACCATCACAGATATGAATATTTTCTTGCCACAGATATTGCATGAATAGCGAGAAAATTGTCTTCGTTTAGTACTTAATCGAGAATCAGCAGTATTTTTTATTCCGATTGTTTGTAAATTTTTAGGAATGGTGGAATTTGCGGAAGTCAGCCACGAATGGCTTATCATACGTTAGCCCTAAGACAACGAGATATTTGTAAGATTAATGAATCGTTACAACGACTAACGAGTGTTAAAAAAATCATCTGTAGTGCCAGATTTCTTTTGCGTTTTCGCGTATAAACTTTCAGGAGTTATTTAAAGTAGTGTAATTTTTTTTTTTTATATTCTACAATAGAATGAAATTATTATTTTGATGAAATTTGAAATGTGAGGAATTCTGTGAGCATTGTCTAGAGACACGCATGAATTATTAGTAAATTATCTTTTATGTCAAATATCGTTTGCAGAAATGATGTAAAAAAATATATTGAAGAAACGATGCGTATCCTGAGTGGAAAGGATCGCTACGACAATGATGATGATGATGATGATTGAAAATTGAGAAAACTCAAGAATTGTCTTTTTAGTTTATTCGCTAAAATATACAATCGTATGCGATATTTTTACAAGACATTCTTTAATATCAATATGATACGGATATTTATTTATTATTTGGAGAAATAAAATATTATTGTGAGGAATAAATTGAAATTCGTTAATTTACTCCCAATTGTCTTTGACACGCAAATGGCTGAGCTGCTCTGCCCAAGTTAATTTTTTCTCAAAGTTTTTGTTCCTCCTGGCACTTGAGAGTTCTGAGGGATCTATAGGTATTTTCAAATCCGTCATGTGTCCTTTTGATTGTTCAACCGTTAAATAGGGATGACGCAATATTAACATATTTGCTTCCTCTCTTTCGTAGTCGACGAAACGTCTTCTCAGAGCTGGCACTTCAACTGCCTTGACTTTTCGATATTTTCTGTATAAATCGATCAGATCAATGTGAATTATTTCAATACTTTTTCCATTGTGCAATTATCTCTCGCCCAAATAAGTGAGGTTATGTTCAACTTGTATTGATAACAATGTAGCCTCATAATTATATCCACTTACCCTCGAAACGCGAAACTGAGAATTTTCCTTTTAAATCTCATATTCAGTACTGCTGTTAAATGCATTTTAGCTGATTTTTCGTACGTCAAAATATATTTGGCCCGAACTCCGAACACCGCTCCGTACTGTGGGATTTAAACCCTTTAAACGAAGCTGAAAGCGCCTCTATTGTCGGAATGCCGCGAACCCCATGCACCAACTGCATTATCGACATTAATATCCGTTGATAAGTTATTATTCTCTGATTTTATTGAGATATTTTTTTTAATTATTTTCCTCATCCCTTATCAATGAAATTCATTGTAATACGTTTATGATAAATCTTTACGCAGCAAGTAATAATTATGTTTTTTGAGGGGATATAAAATTGATAAATTAGCATTGTACGTTTTGCGGACGAAAAAATCGTGACCAAAGGACATATTTTAATTAGCCACAAATACAATTATATTTATCATTTTGAATAATGCAAAATTTATTCCATCAGTCGATATTATGTTCATTTCGTTGCTGAAAGCTGTATCTTCGTTGAAGTTCCACCTCCATTGCTTCCATCTGTTCTCTATTTTGTTCCTGACTCATTTGTTCCATGAGTTCGTGATTATAGGTCGAGTGTAGCATCAGAGCTAATACACCAGCTCTCGTTGCCATGTTTGATCGTATTTGTCGTTCTTGCTCGACGAGCTCATCGATTTTAAGCCATTGACGAACTCGTTCCATATCGATCTCAGCACGCCGCAATTTTTCCCACACGTAATGGCGGACGCAACTTTTTTTCGGCGCACGACAAAATTCCCCAGTAGCGTCAAAGACATTTGTCACCAGAGGGCAGCCGCAAACTTCCGAATCGGTGATTTTTGGATCTTTGCAATGCTCGGGACAGAGTACGCGAAGACGTTTGCAATAAGTTCTATTAACGGGATTGTAATAGTCACAGAACATAACTTGGCCCTCGATACGAGTCTTGAATATCGAGCCGAAAGACGCTTGAGACTCGTACTGGAAAAAAAAAAACAAATTGCCCATCATAATGTTTATTTACGTCTATTTTTAAAACATTTTTTGAAAAATTATTTCTTTACCTTGTTGAAACATTTTTCCATGTGTTTAATGGCACTTCGGGAATGTATCTCATGTCCGCATGTTATGCAATACATGCTCATTTCCGTGTCGTCATTTTCATCATCCTCGGCTTTAGGATCGATCGTGGCATGTTTTGCACGTTCGACAATACGATCGAGCTCGGCATGACGTTTGTCCAATTCTTGAAGAATTCTTCGAACGTCGTGTTGTTGCTTTCTCACAGTTTCGAGGGCTCTTCTGTTGTTTTGCTCAGCGACGCAAGATGTCAGCGACCATTCTTGTATACGCTGTGGCAAAACTTGATAAATTCTATTGGTCGCGAGTTTCATGCCACACTCATCGGAACAATATTTTCCACCTGGCCGTGATTTATTAACGCATGAGGGACCGTAACACTGACGAGGTTGTTCGAGATACTCATTTCTCTCGTTGCTCGAGTCCCTCTTGCGTTTTTTGCTGGGTTTTACTGGTCTATTGAAGCTCTTTGAAGGTTTTAAGGGTACACCAATGGTGCGACATGTTCTCTGTATGCATCGAAGCTTCAATCTCACCGATGGTCCAAATTTCTTCAGATGCCTTTTATAAAATCCAAATCGTACTTTAAACACATTTTTTTCGTTAAAATTCCAAGGCAATTGGTCAAGTTAAAAAAAATGTTTACCTGCAGGCATCGCATTTGCCACAATTTTCGCTCCTGAGACATCCATTGCATTCTCCGCAACGTTTTGACGATTTTTTCACGAGTGCAGGATCCCAAGCTGCATCAAATTCATAATGATGATCTCTCACCTTCTCCTTGTACTTTTTAAACCTACGATCGTCTTGATCCGATTTTCGGGGTTTATATCGCGTTATCAATGTAGAATCCTCTTCTCTGCAACGCTGATTTAAAAAAATATATGTATATATATATATCGACGTAACAAATGGTACTAGAAAAATCGACACTTCAATTATCAACAAAAATACTTACTACACAGAAGAATTGTTTGATGTATTTGGCATCTTTTTCGGTAACATTTATACAATCTCCGTGATACCATTCCTCGCAAGCGTCACATCCTCTGTGAATTATTAAAGCCTATTATCGTAAAACTAGCACGGAAGGAAAAATGGACGAGGCGTTGGATCACGAAAACCAAAAAAAAAGGAAAAGAAAAGAAAACTCACATCATAAAACGTGAGCTGTCCGAACTTCGACAAATGCAATATGCTTGTCCATCTTGTTTGAGAAGCGTGGCAATTTTGCTCTTTCGCTCTGGCAGCATAAATTGCTTAGCAATTTCTTCTTTCTATTGAAAAAAATCATCAAAATCGTGATGGATAATTAATTCGCGTGTTTACATTGCACATTTATACTCAATCTTTGTCTCAAAAGACTTACGGACAATCCATGACGCTTTCCACTCATAATTAGTTCGAAATGATTATTGTACACGCACTTATCACTTGTATTTATTTATATTCGAGGTGTAAACATAACAAATTAACAATTATTTAACACGACGATAAAGAATACGTTTTGCCATGTTTTGTTACTCCGTTAGGAAAGCTCAAGTGCCATTTTGAATTTAACGCCACGTACGGAATTTGCGTGTACTACGATCTTTATGGCGCCAAATTCAATTGATGCGAACATTTTTGTTTTTGCCACAGTACGTATGATTATGTTGCGAACGTGACGCGCTGAAAGGAAAAGTGCATCCATCAGGAATGAAGAAAACAAACAAAACTTGTAGGATGAATTGTATAACTTTCGCAATATCAGAAATGATAAAGTCGAGGTATTTATTGTTCTTGCAATAATAGACGTATTTTTATATAGATATATATATATATATATCTATGTTTTACGAAGAAGTCGATGTTCGCCAACAAACTAATAGTAAGATGTACGTTTGAATACGATAAGTGATGAAGAGATTTGTAACGCTTAAACTATGTGATAAATATACTACAAAAGGAGCATAACAACATAATAATCAACTTAACATAGTCATATTGAAACTGTATATAAACTTAAATCCGGGCTTTAGTGAAAAACTCTCAAATGTTTATAATAATTTTGTATAAAATTATACTTCAATTAAACGATTGAAGAATAATCTATTTTTTCTCAGTCATCATCATGTTTAGCGTAGAATTTGGACGATATTCTGTTAAACTTTATGAGAAAATAGTTGAATTTTAGCACTGAACATCGAGCTTCCTTTTGTCCAAATAAAATTTATAACTGAGCTATCTAACACAGTCGTGTTTCTCAAAACTTCGAGTTTTTCTCTTGCAGCCCCGACTTTTATTTCCCATTACGGAAATGTTTTGTAAATTATTATCGGGGCTGTATGTGGCTCGAAGGGAAATACTCAAAAAATTCTCTGTACTCTTCCATTTTCGAGATTCAACTAGAGACGATGATCGTCTGATTAACGAACAATCGAGACTTGTCAAATTCTCAAGACTGCGAGACTTCATTGTGAGGCCATTTTCAGCAGATCTTTTCCACAACGTACAAACGTACTTTTCATTCAACTTGTTCTCACAGCAAAATTCACCAGTGCGATTACAAAATTCATGCTCGTCCAATTTTAATGAGACTGAATTAATATTTTGCTCGAGAATCGAACGTATTCTCGTCAAATCGATGCTAACTTTGCAACAAAGAGAATCTTTGCCATTAATATTTTTCGCGCGATTTTTCTTTCGATCCGACACATTATTTCCATGAAAATTTTCGGCTTGACGGACTCGAGAACTTTTTCTATTTTCCGTCTTTTCCGCATTGCTGACTAGATGATTTATCCTCGTGGCAGTCTGTTCACCGTTTGAGTCTTCCGTAGCTGCGAGTTTCTCACAATCCTGTGAATCGTAAAACTTTCCATCTTTCATATATCTTGGTCGTTTTATATTATCAGACCCAGTGACATTTTCATTGATCAAATTGGCGCGTTTTGTAGCATTTTTAGCTACGCCACGATCAGCCGATATCGCGTGTGTTTGTGCCTCGGCATCGTTCGAAACGACCAAACTTCTACTCGAATTATTATCTCTCCTAGCATTGTATGAAATTTTCGAAGTATTCGCAATGAGCAATGAGTCGTGATTTCCAATCTTACGCGGACTCTTCTCGGTCTCCTCGTTGATGCTTTCACGAGTCTCAACAAGTTCATTCAACATTTGCATTTTATGATTATTTGTGCCAGTGCGCAAACGAATTTTGCTCTTACGATCGATCGAGCCTGCCGTATTATTCGTGAGATTTGTTGTTGCTGCTGGTATTGGATCGAGATTTTCCTTGAGTTCGTCCCGACCACGAGTATTTACCTCGCTACGAGACGACTCGTTTGCCAGATTAATTTTATCCGTAACCAAAACGTTTCCTTGCGATTTATTCTCCGATTGATTAAATCCCAAATTATTCTCATTGTCAATATTGCATGTCGGCAAGGCGCTCGTCGTTGAGCCTGGAAGATTCTCGGAATCGCTATTTACATTTGTTGAAAAATCATTTTCTCGTATCAACGAAGATTTAATCGTTTTCCTGACGAATAAACCTGAGCTGTTTTCCTCCAAAATATTGCTCGATTTCCCCGACGTATATTTACACTTGCTGCCATTGTCGACATTGATATCAACACTGTAAGTCTCGTACAGAGTCATCTGGAAGAAAAAATGTACATAAATTTGTGAGCAAAATCTCTTGTTGCGACCTTTTTTTGTTTTGTTTTTCTCTCTTAATAGTTTCGACTATCGTCTGGTTTACCTTGACAATATTTGAACCACAGATTGTAAATTTGAGATCCCGTAAATTAATCGTTTTATTAATTAATCCAGTTCGATTAAAGGAGTTGGAATTATTCCATTTTGAGAGAGAGGAACACTCAGGCGTGACATGGTTTTCCGTGTCGATCTTGGCTTCGATTCTGCGAAAATCGTTATTAATTGTAATAAATGTTGCTTCATTATTTTGTTGTTTATTTTTTGTTGTTGTATTTAATACTCACGTTTTGTCGAGAGTGCTCCGGTCCCGATTGTCTGATGCTGCAACAAGTTGACAGAGGCTTGTTGTGACGTTTTGAGATCGTTTGTGTTTGGTATTTGTTGCAATAGGAGATGTGGGCTGAACAGGAGGACCGGAGCCTGCATCCCCGTCACACTGTTAGAATCGTAACAAATACACTGGAGAGAAGGTACGGGGAAATAAGATTTCATAAATGACAATCCCCGCACCCATTTTCTCACCAGAGATAGTCATTCCGAATTACATTGAAGAAATACCCCAGGAATGTAAGTTTCTGATTTTTTTTTCCTTTTTTTGTTCAATGATATAAAGGTCTAATGATCCCAGTAAACCGTTCGATAACTGCCCGATGGCCTGATTTTCATAAACTTCTTCGCGGGAACAAATTCCGAGCTTGATAAAATAAATTTTTAATCGTTTGTGCTAAAAGTTTCTCGCATTGCCCATAAAATCCTTGCTTTGTATCGAAAGCTTCAAACTCATTTATAGAATGTAATTTTTTTCTTTTTTTCACGATACCAGAAAAATCTCTAAATCTTGTCTTGTCAAAGTTGCAACGATTCGGACGATAAATGAGAAAATTTTTCTTATGATACTTACATTTTCAGAAGAACCTCGTGTTGTCCCATCAGTAGGAATAATATAAAGTTCCATTTCATTATCGAAATTCTCCGTTTTTTCAAGCTCCGATTTTTCTGATGTATCGTAGTCTGCTCTCTCTGAATTACAGTTGGCAATTGTCGATGAAGTATTTTTATTTCCAACAGTTTCTTGAATATTATGCCACGTTGTGTTGAAAGCAGCATCAGTCGAGTTATTAATTGTATTATTTTTCGACATGCCACTATTGGCATCTCGTTCATGTGGGAATGAATTTTTCAGCTCTGTTTGAAATTTTTTCGGTGCAACGAGACCATTTGGAACATTGGTCCGCGAAATCGACGAGGGTTCACTTTGCATAAAAGCATAAATTTGCGGCACCGACGATGGAGCAATTTTATTTTTTATGAAATTATCAGATGGACCGATTGGATCATTTAACTTGATAACATTGGGCGATCCAACATTCGTGGATGTCGGTGTGCTTGATTTTGACGTCGACTCGATATTTTTTTTCGACTTGCAAGGTTCCTGTCCCTGGTTCTTCGCGATGTTATTAAAATCGGTAGATTTTTTCGTTTTACTGCCCGATCGATTGATCGATATTGTTTCATTTACAACTGCCTCAAGCGGCATCGAGTAACAAAGTGAGTTTGTTAAATTTTGTGAATGAGAAATTGTTTGTGTCTTAGTGTTAGTTTGAATTGGTGAATTTTTGGCGGCATTAACGGCACTCGCGACCCTCGCGGCTCTCTCAGCTCGCGCAGTTCTCTCGGCTTTTCGTGATTTTGGTCCAGGAGCTGGTCTGATTGTCGGTGTGGATGGAATTGCTGAATAATTTTTCGGTGGATTTTGCTTCAGTATACTGTTATTCCATATTTCCTGCAAAGTTTGTGGTTTCGTTGATGATATACCAGGCCCCGTCGATGTGAGAATTAACGGAACTGTATTATTTGTGCCAGGTATCGTTAGACCGTAGAGCACAGAATTTGTCATATTATTTTCATTTATACCATCGAAACGAACAATTTGCATCTGTTCGTGAGTCTGTTGAGATCCATAATGAATATTACTCTGTTGAATATCAAGAATTTGGCTCGTGGCCGATTGTTGACAAATTGTCGAATCATTTTCCACTTGTCTCTTGGTGGTTTCCGGTACGCTTGCAAATACTTCCGGTGCGAGTGATGTGACATTGGTAATTTTTATATTCCATTCTGGCGCGTCTGTGAGAATATTCAAAGTTGATTCGTTATTAACGATCATGGACGAATTATTCGTCACGACGAGCTCGCTATCGCTCAAATCAATCTCAACGGGGACACGTCTCTCGATCTCTGACGATACTCGATTAATCATTTGATTTTTTTGTAACGAATCCACCGCAAAACTTGTCATATTTTCCAAATTTTTCGATTCCGACTGAGCTTTGTGATTTTTTGTGATTTCTTTCTCATTTTTATTGTCATTCGGGCTAGTCACGAAAGCCCATGAGGGTTTGGTCGATCTTTGAACTTTTATGGGGGGACTTTGTAGTGTATTTGTTGCTGCTGAATTATCTTTGTTACTCGGTCCCGATAAAACAATTATATCGTCATCGCTGTCGTTGGAATCGGAAATTCTCGGTTTTTTCGTCAACGGTGGATGTTCCTCGTTAAATTGTCCTGTACTATTAGTCCCGGTATTGATCGTAATACTGTTTTTTCGCGAATTTTCAATAAATTCATTAGATTTATCAATCCAATTCGCGATAAATTTGTTATCGACATTTTTTTCATGATTTTCGTCAATCTTCTCGAGGGACAAATTTATCGATGCCGTACTGAAAGTCGCTTCCATCGGCATTTCCGGAAGACCACCGACCGATATGTCGGAATTGCTAGTGCTGCTACTCCCTCTGTCATCGTCCTTATCGGCGTCATCATCATCATCATCGTTGGCGTTGTCGTCGTCGTCCTCGTCGTCGCCATCGTCGTCGTCGTCGTCGTCATCGGCAGTCAACGAACTTTCATCTCTCGGTTGTTGATGAAATCTCCCTGAAGTTCGTAAAATGTTCTTTTTTTTCAAACGTTTGGGTGTTACAGATTTATTCAAAATGGAGGTACACTCGAGGCATTCCCAGGCTGGTTTAGCCCATTTGAGATTTCCACATGCCATGTGAATACCCTGAGAGCCGCATGTACGACAAAGCGTTAATTCCCATTTAGCATTGGGACTTGTATGCTCTCGTCCTTTTGGACACATACATTTTTTAGCATCGCAACGATTATGCCTGTAGAGCAATTCCTCAAATGCATTTGGCACAAGTTCCCAGGATGCATCCTGACTCGGTATAAAAATTCCATAATCGAGCATTGCTTTTTGAAAGTCAATTTTATTGTTGCATAATGGACACTTGAAGAAATAACCGGCGCTCATGGCCAATTGTTGAACGCACGTTCGATGAAACCAAGCATTTTTTTTGCAACAAGGAGCCCACAGAGTTGCCAGCATATCGTGAGGATTAACGGCATCGTAACAGATGTAACAAATTTTATTGTCACGTTGAGATATTTCATTTGCGACATGACTGTCAATTTTCTGCTTTGGCCTGTGATTTCGGCAATATGACCTGTTTTTAAAATTAATTTACAACAATAATTCGATCTTTGAATGTGTAATAAAATTTGTGGATAAAAAGTAAATTTACAAGAGGAAAGTTACTTGCCTAAATTCACCAAAGAATTGGTGCAATGAACCAGCTTTTAGTCCACATGGAAAATGAAATATTTTTTTGCACTTTGTGTTGCAACAGCCGAGAGTTGCCCCAATTTTTTTGCAATAACAACAAGCCTGTGGAGATTAAAATTATGTTTTATCAGTCGGTTTTTACTCGATTGTACGAAAAAAAAAATTATCAAAATGCAGGGACTTGCAAGTTTTTTTCCTCGTTTCAGTTCTTTGTTTATGTCCTCGGGTAGAAATCCCAAAATGCCCTCATCGTCGCGTCCTCTCTGTTGCATGTTTGACGACAGAAGCTGAAATATTTTGATTTTGTTTTTGTTTTTTTTTTTTTCAAGTCTACTAAGATTGACGCGAAAAAAAAGAGTACTCTCTTACCAAACAGTAGTAATGTGTAATAATGCCATTGTATTCGTGAATTTTTCCATATTCGAGCTCATTGTTGTCCTTCAGGCCGCAAAAGCAACATAGTCTTTCAGCTGTAGAAGGTTGCGCGACAACAGGAGCTTTTCGTGGCATTATGAATTATTGAGGCCTAACTTGAGCTATCCCTGATAATAAAATTTGTAACAAAAGTTAATTTAATTGGAGTGAATGATGCAAATTTCTCTAGCACAATGTATATAGTTGTATACTATTTCCTTTTTTTTTTTTTTTTTTTATGAATTTATCTCGTGTACAAATAGTAAAAAGGTCCCCTCAATGAATAAATGAATAATATTTGTAATTTTTCTTCCAGATCATCTTTTACACCTCACAATACTGTAATAAATATTTTTTTAATACTTTCATAGCGCAGCATATTCTTTTGAAGTTTTTGAAAAACAAAATACTGTGAGTTAATAAAAAAAAATGTTAATCTTTTTTTTTAATTACTATAATTTAAAAAAATGTATTCAATTAACAAACATAATTAGGTATAAAAAGCCTGTTTTTATTTTTATATTATGTTAAAAAAATATATATATTTTTTTGAAATTGTACACATAATATGGCAATTTCTCAATTGCTGTGTGAAATATTTAATGAATTACCTGCATTTGCTCCAAGTGTATGACAAATTGTTCCATCCTATATACATGTTAATTTCGTCCTTAATCTCCTCCAATGTTTCACTTAGCGAGATTTTATCTGGAATCCATGACAGAGCGACTAAAAAACCACCAATAATCGAAATTCTAGCGTTAAATGAATGAAAGAGTAAGAGAAACGACAAGATGTAACAAACAAAATAATAGCTTAAAATGGAAGTTCCAATATCACTTCTGCTGGCAATAATAATTTTATATGGCTCAAAGCAGCGCAAATTTGACACGAAAATGCGAATGTAAAATTTAAAGCCCAATTATACAGTCAAATGTTATTACAGACCCCACATAAGTAAATATTTTTTATATGCTGTGACCTTTGTTACCTTTTTTAATACGAGCACGGAATGAACGTGGACGAAACAATCATTCCGCTGGACTGCTCTTTCCTCTCGAAGAAATGTGACCGCATTTGCGATACATTTTTAACAATCAATAGCAAGAAAAATCACTCGATTCAACGTTTGTCAAAAGTCCCAAAAGTCTGTGATAAAATATCGTTGAAAAAATGGCAAAGCAATGAAAAAAAAGAAAAATAAACAGCAGGACCGTCGACAAATTGATTTTTGGGACTCACGTCGACGCCATTTACGTCGACGGCATGCCAGACAAAGAATTCCCTAGGGTTTTGCACCGAATAATTAACTTGTAGATTAACAAATATTATTCCTCAGCTTGTTAATCGGCGAAGGGAGCAAACAAATGTGAGGAAATCCTTTGGCAAAATAATATTTTAATTTTCAAATTAACACTTTCAATGTCCAATGTAACGAAATTTCTAATAAAAATATCAATGCTTTTCGAGGCTAACCTGCCCGGGGCAAAGAACAGTTACTATTTGACGATCGTCAATTGTCATTACAGGAGATATTTGCACGTTTACACAGCGTAAACAGAAGACATTTAATTAAAAAATCTCTGACGACGATCAATAATTTATAATAACAAATTGTTTTACGTAAAAAAAAAAAGATAGACGAGATAGAAATTGAGAGGCGCGCGCCAAAGCGCGGGAAAACCAACTCACTCAGTGTCGCCACACGTGGACAAATAAAACACTAAAATCGTTAGGGAATCTTTAGTTATTCTGTCAGATCGGAAAACGTACGTTAATGTGTACGTTAATCGTCTGAAGTTAGCCGCTGTATTTTTGGCTTTTTCGAATTTAGTTTAATAATAGCTTAATTAATCCAGAATTGTTTGGTAGAGTTAAGGGTTGTGCAATTAAAATGTATAATACTTCATAATCGGCCTCCGACAATGGAAAACATAGAAAAAAATATTATCTCTTTATATAATCTGAAATTAATATAGCTGGTCTCACTTTCTCAGCTAATTTTATTCTATCCCGTCTCAATTAAATAATACCTATTTGCCGATGATTAATTATCTAATTAGAATCGGTAAATGCGAATCATTCTTTGCACGAGATAAAACAATTATTGTACCCGGCGATTGTGCAGAGTGCCATGCCAGCTCTCTTATCGACTAGGCAATGGGAATGCATCCGGTTATGTTTGGGTTTCGTCGATAGCATTTGTATTTATGAAACGATTTAGTTTTATGAGCGCTTAATCAAAGGGCAATCGTTTGAGAATGATTGGAAGTCTAAATATAACTTATGGGAGTCAACTGAATTGTTTTAATAACAAATTTAATGTGGGCGTGATACATATAATGTATATTGTCGTTTACGCTACATAAGCTTAATCGCACAAAAATACAAGAGGGACTCAAAAGCGCGAAAGTATTATATTTATAGTACATAAGAGAAACCAAAGAATTACAAATGTGAAAGAATGAAAGAAAAAGTTTTTTCAGTTTTAATTATTTTTAGTCTCTAGCCTTTTTAGTCTCTTATCTCCATGCGTTGCAGTATTCATTGGAAAAACATTTTTTACATTGAATAACACACGACAGCTGATCAATTCAAATTCCTTATTAAAGTGCTCAAGGATAAACTCGAGTATTCGTTCAAAAGAAAAAAATTAAGGAACAGAAGGATGCTTTTGGAAAAAGTGATAATATGTGGACCACGAATGGCCAGCAAGACTCGTAAGCTTTTATCATTCAGTTTTATCCTGAGGGAAAAGTTCTCGCTAGGGAATATAACCGCAAAAGCCTCTTAATTTTTCTCCAAATTTATTGTCCAAAGTAAATTTTCATGTTAATCCAATAATTGAGGTCATAGTAGAACTGTCATTAAGGTCCTTGGCTAAAAAAAAAAAAATATGTGTTGAAAAAAGTTTTAATGCCATGTTTTTAGTTAAATGAACTCGAACTTACAGTTATGAATATCCTGGCTCGTGGCATCAGCAAAGATTCGAGATTATCATTGGATCGTATCTGGAGAGCGGAGTAAGAGAATCATTATAATATTCAATAATTAATAATCCATATTATCCATTAATTAATAAATATATATGACACTGTTTTAGGAATCGTCTAACAATTGGTTAATCTTCCAGATTATTCATTCAAAGATGGAAGAACTGCTCCATTTGGAGTTAAACAGATGATTCGCATCAACAAACAACGAGATTATTTCGTATGTTTTTTCTTTCCATGAATTTTTAAATTTTTATACCTCACAGTCTGTGATGATTGTCAAAAATTTTTCTCACACCTATAAAATTAATCCTCAATTATATTTTTCAGGAGAAAATCAAGAAACTCACAAGCGAAATTGATTATGCTATTGATAGACATGAGAGATTGGAAGAGAAAAAGGCAGCAGAGAAACAAAATATAATTGATAGGAAGTTGAAGCCTATTGTTGTAAATAATATTTATAGGAGCGGAATTTTTCCCAATTACAAGAATAAAATATTGAGTTTAGTGTGAAATATTTTACATCACCAAAGAGATTTACGTACTTATAATTTATAGAAAAGAAGTTTGGAAAATATTTATTTGAAAAATTTGCTATATTTAGGTGAGTTAAAGTAGCATTTTACTTGAAAAGTTTCAACACCATTGGTGTACCAAATTTGGCACGGTAAGAAAAATTCAATTTGGTAATCAATATAAATGCAGATGAAGCTTTCTACCCCTACACACAGAGTTGTACATTTGTGGTGCACTCGTATGATTTAATTGCTGGATATAAAAAAATAAAAAATGCTAGGCAGAATGTGCGTGGCAGTCTAACATGCCGACACACATCGCTAGCGCCATGGCCATGAAGAGTCGTTGAGGGTTCGACCAGAATAAAAGCACTAGTGTGGCCACTCTCTCTGGTATAAACTTTTGCCAAATAATTGCAACGTTAGGCGAAAAATATTTCTTCAAGTATGGACGATTATTTTCGTAAACTTAGAAATTTGGCTCAAAAGGCCGATGGTGATATAAAAAAATTGGAAAAAACTTGGGAAAGCCCGCATTTACTGATCAGCGGTTACGGGGTTAATCCCGACGAGGCAAGCCCACACGTTGAAAGCTTTTTTAGTACGCTCAAACAAATGCAGGTAATAAATATAAAAGAAAAAAAACAGCCTTTGGCCCGTAAATGAGCACGTGGGGTCAATTTTACACCGTTTAAAATTTACACATGGCTTGAGAGTTTAACAAAAATAATTAGGATCTCCTTTTTAAACAACTTTGAAACATAACCTGTACAATATGAAAATATATAAATGAGTTGTAAGTGGCGCCACGAGCGCTGGAATTAGGAACCTTGAGGGGAACTTTGCGATAATAATCATAATTAAGAACATTCCACTTTTTCATTATAATCTGATTTCTTCATTGTTAAATCTCCCCATTGTTGTCAATTAAACTTTTACACGTAAATATTTTGTTTTTGGGTTCAATAGTTGATGACGCGTTTCCTGGCGGAAAATAATTACGTGGACGCGTTGATGCGATTATATAAAATATTTACATCGGATCATATGGAAATGATTTTTTATATTTTTTTCCCTTATTAATATTTAATTCAGGATCAGATAACAGAGGATCGAGAATCTCGAGCAAAATACATAAGCGAGTCTGACGAATATTTGGCGGATGTTGATACTTATTATCAAGACTTGAACCAACAGTGCGAAGAGATTGAGACTTTACTTTCCGAATTTGGCTACAACCCCATACCAGATACCACTGCATCGTGAGTTTCATTTCAACTAAATAAATGAAAACAAAACAAAATAAATTGTTACAAATTTTTAAATAAAATAATTTTTTTTAACAATCCTATTTCGGACAGTTCTGCCATTGACGAATCTGACACGGAATCAAATGGCATGAGTCTCGAGCAGATGCAGCAGGATATTTCTCATTCATCATCTTCTCTAAATTCGGATGATAAAGTGAGTTTCTGAATATTTTCCGAATTAATGACCTAAAAAGTATCCTCACAAAATCATTATCACAAATAATGTCAAAAGTGTAAAATTAACACATGTCAGAAATAATTATCTTTTTGTTTTTGTTAGCCTACTGTTGCCAACAAAAAATTCAAGTGAAATGTAACAGAAAATGGAGCTTCAATGATATTCAAAATGTAAATTGAGATGAAAAAATAATAATCCGAGACACATTTATTGCCTCTCGCGAGTCGCGAGTTTTCTTGTGTCCGGATATTTTTTTTTTCTCATATAAATTAGAAAGATGCTTGGCCCAAAAAATTTCTCTCCACATATATTCTTGAATAAACGTATTTTTATATCTCTGAATCTCGTGAAAACAGAAAATCACAAATGAATCCAAACGCGAAAAAATTATGCCAATGAAATTGGATCTTTGAGAGGATGAATTATTTGTATCAGGTAATTAAAGAAAATTGCAGCCTCATCATGATGATTATATTTTGGGACGGTCTCTAAAGCTAAAGATTTTTATGTTATAGGGGAGTCGTTTTGTCGCAAGTAGCAGCAATATTATCGCTTCATATTATGGAAATATCATGACGAGCTGTGGTAAAAAGTCCGTATTGCCAGTTGCCTCTGATACCAGGGGATACTGTAAGAACAAGATTAATATCAAAGCCCGTAAAGGGAATTAAATGGACTTGCCTAGCGTGCAAAACAACACGGAAAATTCCATTGAAGCGCGGCAAGAAACTTTGGATCGACGAGCCTTGTTCCTTAATTCAAATATTCGACTATTCTCCAAAAATCGATAACTCAACTGCCTGCCACATTCCAACCAGCGAAGAGCTTTCTGAAAATCGTCCTACAATTTGTAATCTGCAAGAAAAAATTTAAGAAAATTAAGCAACAGTGGAAGGAAGGAAAAAGTTGATTTCAAAAATGAGATTTTTTTTTTTTCCTGGTACGAATATTTTATAATAATCGCTTACATAAAATATGTTACAATATTAAAATAAATTTATAATCAATAAACAGACAATATTTGTTTTGTTTTGTTTTCCTAACTCAAGTGATAATAACCATCTAGTTAATGTCGGGGCGAGGGGAGAATCGATGACTTTATAATATTAATATTACTAGCTGACCCGGCGAACTCTGTTCCGCCTTAGAGGCAATAAATAAGCAGATTTTGGATTTAATTAAGTTCAATTTTTTATTAGGAAATACAAATAAAAAAATTAAGTATTTTAATGATTCTTTATCGTTCATGTATTTTGGTGCATAGGTTGCACTCTTCAGTTAAGTACCTTGTGATACACGACATTTTTTGTTTTATTATCAAGCGCAAGAACAAACAACGCAGATGGTCTTCCGACCCGTGAACATGCCACATATAATTGACCATGGGAAAAACATGGATATTCCAGATTCAAACCACAAACTTTCAATGATTGGCCTTGTGATTTGTTAATGGTCATGGCGAATGCAAGACGGATCGGAAATTGAAGTCTTTTGAACTCAAAAGTCATATCGGTTGGGATCATCGGGATCCTCGGAATGAGAACTTCCTCACCTTCGAATTTTCCTTTGAGTATCGTCGCGTAAATCACATTGTTCATCAATTTACTTACCACCAAACGCGTACCGTTGCACAATTTTGGTTGGTTTAAGTTTCGAAGCATAATTACTAGGGAGCCAACCTTTAGGCGTAAATTGTGCGGTGGTAAGCCAGGCACATCCAAGGAGTTTAAAAATTCAATTGGATAGTTGGTGGCAACGTCCATTGGCCCAATGCAAACGCTAGGATGCAAGCAGTAATCAGTGCTGCAATCGTATCGAAACGCTGCTCGATTCAAATCAGCAATTGATAAATCTCTTCTTGTGCGTCGAAAATCATCTACTTGTTGATCTCTGTTGTTCGCTCGACGATTTCGCATTTCCAACCGAGCCGTTTCACGGGCTGCCTCACTTTGCTCTTGTGATTGAGAAGCACGAAGTCGAGCCATACTAACGCGGCGCTCTTCACGGGCAATTTCTTGTCCTTCTTCAGTCCTTTCATTCGCAATGTTTCGTATCCTTCTTGCATTACGGCTTTGTCGGGAAAGATTCGATCATCTCGGTCGCGGCATTGTTAATGATGATGAACAGAATACAAATTATTGATTATTACTAATTATTATTTTCTGACAAAATTTAAAATTATCAAATTTTTAACCATACTTTACCTTTAATAAACCTTTAATAAACCTTTAATAAAAAAATGAACTTAATTAAATCCAAAATCTGCTTATTTATTGCCTCTAAGGCGGAACAGAGTTCGCCGGGTCAGCTAGTTATATATATAGATTACTAATTATTGATTTCTGACAAAATTTATAATTATCAAATTTTCAACCATACGTTTGAACCATACTTTTAGCTGTCATTTGCTGTACGTTTACCTGTCATTTGCTTTACGTTTAGCTGTCATTTGTGTTTTGTTATTCCATGTCAGATGCGTTTTTGTTATACCACTTTTATAGTGACTTGTATTCTCTTTGACGTTTTATGTCACGATAAAAAGTATCCTGTCCGTCTCCTGGTTCTAAGCTACATCCCCACCAATTTTCAGCCAAATCGGTACAGCCGTTCGTGAGTTATAAATAGTGTAACTAACACGACTTTCTTTTATATATATACATAAAGATATAAAGATATTTGAAGGTTTTTTTTTCTTTTTTTTATACGAATACAGCTTGATTCAAATTCAATTACGTGAGACATACGTTTCATTCCGATTCCATTCATATTTTTTTTCTTCATTTTTCGTTTATTGTTTCACTTTAAATATGATATGACTAAGTCCGCCCTTTGCCCCGCGACTCATCGATCCGAAAGAACCCATTTTCTCGATTGATCCAGTCACAGTCGATGGAGTTGTTGAATAACAATTTTTTCAAGGCCGATTATTAAGGATTATAGATTTTAATTGCACGATCCTTAACTCTACCAAACAATTATGGATTAATTAAGCTATTATCAAACTAAATTCGAAAAAGCCAAAAATACAGCAGCTAACTTCAGACGACACATTAACGTAGCCTCGTCCTCTATAACTGATCACACTCAACTCAAATTTAGGAACTTTACACTCAAATTTTGATTTCTCGATTAAAAAAGATCGGTTGACTCCCCTACGTTTTAATTAGACACCGAATCACTCCCCAACGATTCCCTAATGAGTAGAAAAAGAAAAAAGTGAAATAGTCAAAGTTTCGGGCTAACTTTATATATGTAGGTGCGCTGGTTGACAATTAAAAAAAAATACGTCACTGCATACGTGACGAACAAAAATGTGTGTTTAGCCGGCATGATTGAGCTCCGCGCAATTATCCATAAATTATTCATTAAATCCATTATTTTGGACAGTCAACTTTTACTTTTTTAATTCCTTTTCTTTTTGTGGCAAATCATTTTTTTGATATATATTTTTTTTTTCAAAAATTTACGATTGTACGGAATAACGCATATTATTTATTGTTATCCGATCGTACATATCAATTGCTAACGATTTTATTTACAATTAGTAGAATTAATAAGAGTAATTTATATCAATTGTCAACATCAGCGAGATAATAGATAAGCATTAACTGTGCTGTGTGTGTGTGTCATTATTGCAATTATCCCGAAAAGTATTTAGAAGCAAATTGCGCACAAAATGAGTACAACTAAGGTAAAAGTAGAGATTTAAATTTTACTGTTTTTTTTTGCCTTCTTTTTATCACAGAATGGGGTATTTAATGATCTCGAAATACTTTTATAATCGATTATTATTATTATTGGTAGATTGAGTTTGCGGTCGAGATGACTTGCGAAAAATGCGTCAATGCCGTACAAAGCTCATTATGTGGTTTGAGTGGAGTAAACAATGTTGATATATCGTTGGAAAAAGGAACGGTCGTTGTTGATACCGATCTTTCTTACTCGCTGATACAGGAAAAAATCGAAAGTTCCGGAAGACGAGCTGTATTGAAAGGATATGGAGGTAAATTTTTATAAATAAAAAGTTTGCGTCGCACAAAAAATCATAATTTTTTTTTTTGCCAATTAAAGATAATACAACGAGTGCTGTATCAATGTTGGGCGGAAATTCGGGCTACAGCGTGGGTGACGATATAAAAGGAGTCATCAGATTTGTTCAATCACTGGATGGCTGCATAGTTGACGGCACAATCGATGGATTGAGTCCAGGATCTCATGGTCTTCATGTACACGAATGTGGTGACATTTCCCGAGGTTGTGAAAGGTTTGAACTTTTCATCGTATCAACGATGAAAAAATTATTATAAATAATTTTACAGATAATATTGAATAATTAATTTGATACGAATAATCGAGCATTGTTGTTCAGTGTTGGAGACCATTATAATCCACACAATGCAGTTCATGGAGGTCCGGATGACGAAATTTCCCATCGCGTAAATATTAACGAATTATCAGATATTTAAATTTTTTTATCTTTTTTTTTTTTTTGGCGAAAAAAATCGAAACTCAACATTGCTGGAATGTTGATAATTTTTCTTATATTTCGCTTTGTTGTATCGGGAATGAATTTTTGGATAAAATTTGTTTTTCAGCATGTCGGTGACCTTGGCAATATAATCGCGGACGAAAGCGGTCGTGCGACCTTCAGACTCAAAGACGATTATCTCAATGTGCCCGATATTATCGGACGATCGCTGGTTATCACCGAAAAACCCGATGACCTTGGCAGAGGTCAAACCGTTGAGTCAAAGGTGAACGGAAACAGCGGAAATCGGTAAACGAATTATTTTTGACCAATGCGCTTTTTGCCTTTTCAATCTCGTTGATTTTTTTTTTTTTCCAGATTGGCCTGTGGGATAATCGCTCGTTCCTCGGGCGTTTTTCAAAATACAAAACAAATTTGCGCCTGTGACGGACTAACGCTCTGGGACGAAAGAGATAAAACATTGACCAAGCAAGCAATCAACTCTAAGAGCAATCCAGTATGCTCGATACTCTAAACAATTTTTTTTTAAATATAATTTTGCTGTTTTTTTTTCACCCCACAAACTAGTCATCTTTCATTAAAGCTTTTTTAATACTCACGCTGTCATAAATGATTATTCGACGATTTGAATTATTAAGTATTTTCGTTAGTTGGATGTGATCATTCGAGATATTATTGTCCGTTAATTGAAAATTTGTTGTTTTTCAGTGATACGGTAATTTATATTTGGGGAATTATTCGGCGAGACACTTAACTCAACTGGATAAACGATTGGATATTATATTTTTGAATGAAAAAGCATTATAAAAGAATATAAAATGCACGGTGTATGCATATAACTATGATGTATCCATGGTTATGTCTTAATTATTCGTGACAAAAACCGTATTTCCCTTTAATTCTCAATTCTTGCATGTGAAACACTTTT
Source organism: Dyspetes luteomarginatus (assembly GCA_963669185.1). Classification (NCBI taxonomy): domain Eukaryota; kingdom Metazoa; phylum Arthropoda; class Insecta; order Hymenoptera; family Ichneumonidae; genus Dyspetes; species Dyspetes luteomarginatus. The sequence goes on from OY769904.1 coordinate 6,616,505, forward strand.
AAAACATTTGCGTAAACGAAAAAGCGAGTGAATTCTGAAATACTCGTAAATGTGCTCTAATATCAATTGGAATGCGAGATATAACGGTAAATTTTCATCAATTCGATATCTTGCATCAATGCGATAACTTGATAATTTGGCAAAATGACGAATGCCCGCCGATGATGTTAATCCTCGTCGGAACCGTCGGAATCTCGACCTCTGATTGTTCTTGATTTGTGTACCCTTGACAAAAACGACTTTTTACCCTTTTCCGGTGGATGCATGAGATCTCCACTGTACATAATAGCACCCGATTGTGCAATTCGCCATTCCAACATTTCCGTTGAGAAATCGTCGCAATTTCCCAGATCGGTGAAACCGACGATATAATCCTTGGTTTTGCTGTCGGAAATTAGCGCAATCGTCGGGATGATTTTTATTCGCAAGCGTTCTGAAAATATAATGAAAAAAAAGAGAAAGAAAACAAATTTAAATCATTGGAGAAAGAGTGAAATATTGATTAAACTGTTGAATAATTGCAATTTCTCACCAGTCAAGAATGGACATCTTTCAACATTGAGCTTGCAAAATCTTGCCTCCACGTGTTTTTTAGCCAAAATTTTAAGATGCATATCTGCAATTTTGCATCTTGGCGAATCATCTTTGTAAAAGAGGCAAACTATATTTTTCGATTTCTTGGAAATTTCAAAAAATTCTTTTTCATCGGGAATCTCTGAATATTCTCCATGACCCTGTTAAAATTTTTCATTAATACAATGTTCGCAATGTTTCGTGTGATTTTTAAGGTAAAATTAAGAAAAAATTATGAAAAAAATTACCGAAGCAAGCCAGGTCTGTTTCTGATGCTGAATCTGTTTCATTTCTTTAAGTCTTTTTTCGCGCAATTTTTCAAAATCATCGACATCGAGTCTCTCCAGCTGTTCAAGCTCTGTGTCGATTTGCTTCTCGACTTGATTAGCCACCTCCAATACTTTTTGTTGTAGGAGAGATTCCATGATTTTGCTGCGCAGAACTCTGATGGTTTTTTTTTTATTATATCGTTGAAATGTTGAATCTGTGCAAAAGAAATTCTACTCTTAAATCAAATGATTGTCAAGCTTGTCATATTAATTATTAATATTTTCAAAGAGATTTTATGTATGGTTAGAAGTTTTCATATTTTCATGTTGTTAAAAAAAAGAAAAAATCAAAATTGGCATAAAAATTTTAAAATGCTAATATACATAAATTTAATAATACAAAATGGAGGCAAAAATTAACAAAAATAATATAATAGTCAATAATGTACTTTTAAAATGACTCATAAACTTAATTTGGGTATAAATTGATTAATTTAACCGATTCTACACATGCTAAACAGATAATATTGAAATAATAACGAGATTACATTTGGATTGGGATGAGAGACGAAGGATTAATGCAAAAAAATTGTTAAGCTCAATATTATCGAAACTTTTACTCCAAAACGTGTGTTGTAAATAACGCACAGGATACTTTTCTCGCTGAGGAAAAGGTTTTATTACAGTATTTAATTAGTCACAATGTAAGCTTGTTCGTCAAAACGCTCCTTATACGGCCATTGAAAGCGGTTTTCTTCGTGTACGCGTTGATCACACACACACACGAGGAATGTAAAAGTGAAGATCAAGAAAAATTTCGAGCGATTCATATAGCACTCGTGCTGTTTGATCATATATATATATATATATATATATATATATAGTTTATTAAAATTATTATCAATGATAGTTGAATTGATTTTTTTACTTTTATCTGACACAATAATTATTTTAATACCTTTGGCAGCCCTTTAATGCGCACTTTAAATACTTTAAATACACTTTAGTGATTAAGTAAAAAATGCGGCGTTCCAGCACAGTTTGACAGAATTGAATATCCTGTGTTTATTTCGTACATAGAGAGGAAACATTGCTATAGAAAATTTGGACACCTCCACTAACACCAAAATCGTCAACTTTTATCAACGAAAAGTTGAGAAATTACTTAATTTTCGATGAGAATAACATTAAAATAATAATTGACAATGAAAAATAATAATAATTTTATTTACTATATTAGTTTTTCCCAAGTTGTTTTCCTCTCTTTCGTCTCTTGTTGTTCCGTGGATTCTTCACGTGTAGGTTATACAATTTATATTGGTGTTTTACTTACGTAGTTGTGTCGATCGTGTCAGCTGGTGAGCACGATTGTACGAGCATTCGACATCAGTTGTCATAACCAAAATAAATGTATTATTATCATCGCAAATTTAGAGGTAAGAGGAATGTCACCTTCAGAATTAATTCAAATAATATAATTTGAAAAAAACAAACGATCAATTTGTTGTTCTTTTCAGTATGACAAGGATTAATTAATCGTTATGAGCACGAAACGAAAAATTTGTACAGATTCGAATGGTTTTTGCACGAATCACGATGTATAACGCACGTCAGAGATTATTGTTGGTCAATTTTGTCCCGCCAAGGGCTGCTAATATGTCGTGGAAATCAAGTGTACCATCGCATTATGAAACTCTCGAGGTGCATCATCATGCGACCCAGAATGATATAAAATCGGCATTTTTTAAATTATCAAAACAATATCATCCGGACAAAAATAATAGCGAGGAGGCGATAGCAAAATTTCGTGACGTTGCCGAGGCATATGAGATACTTGGAAATTATACATCGCGCAAAACTTACGACAGAAGTATATTGACGAAAACGCAATATGACGGTAGTGGCAAACATACTGAGAGAAAATCGGATGATCCAAAAATCAAATATTATCAGTCTCATGCGGCTGTATTTCGGGATACTCAAAAATCTGGCAGTAAACCAATTTACGATTTTGATGCTTGGACAAAGGCGCATTATGGGCACACTTTTCACAGAACTATAAAGGATAAAGCGCAATCGGCAAAAATACGACAATACAGAACGGAAGAAATTGAAGAAAAAACAACAATGAAAGAATCAGCTTTTATTTTTGTTTCAATGGTGTTTGCAATCACATTGTGGGCACTTGGAATGCAATCGACAGTTTATGATAAACCTCCTCTGCCACTGCATCAGGCTGAAGAGACTCTCAATAATAATGAATCGATCGAGATGAGATCTCAACGTTCGGGCACTTGACTATTTTTTATTTCATTGATCCAAAGCTGCAAAAATGTTGTCTCTTTACAGTTAGTCAAATTTGTAATATTTAAGAATATTCTCAGATACCTCATAATTCATGGGCAATTGTAAATAGTAGTAAGAAAATTGTGAAGATACATTAATACAGTTTGAAGAAAAGAACAAAACTATTATTTCGATAATATTTAATACTCGTAAATCGATTACGCTCTTATCATGGATTTTCCAGTGTAGATCATTCATTAGAATATTTGCACAATTATGCTGATTCATACATTTCTTTTATGATTTAAATATCTGATTTTGAGCTGTACACGTGTAGAAATCTTGTTACATAGAGAAATATAAATTTATTTATTACATAACACAATATTAAATGATAAGGTGATCAACAAACTAGAATATATATATATATATCTATATATCGTAATTTTTATCATACATTGTTCATTCAAAAAGGTGGATGAATCTTTTCCAAGTTTTGCATTTCCAGGATAACAATTGGTCAACAGTCGTTGAATGTTGAAGAAAAAAAAAAAAAATCGTTTATCCACGAGATAGCCCATTTTTCTCTTCTGAGTCATCGTTTTTGAGTGAGCCGCGCCCTTTCTTTTGAGCGCCTTGTTGACTTTTGTGCGGTGAAAAGCCGGGCGGTTTATTTTTTAATAAGGGGGATAACCAGGCATCGGCATGGGCAGCATACCAACTGGATATGGAACTCTCGATCCCATTCCGGGATAATTACTGACAAGGGGATAACCAGGATTCGATGATTTTCTCTTCAATTCTCTCATTTTGTCGACTTTGACTTTGCGAAGATGCATCAGGTTTCGTATGGTCATAAATTGATCCAGGAATTCCTCAACCTCAGCATCACCAGTGAGAAATTTCTCGGCTAATTTCTGCGCGATTAATTTGAAAAGATTGTTATGCAAAAATTCGTGATAAATTTGCAAAGGTTAAAAAAAAAAAAAAAAAACAAAATCTTTACTTACTTCTGATTCTTCCTCTATTTCAGCAGCTGCTGTTTGTAAGAGTTCGAGCGCGGTATCGACTGACATGGAACCAGACTTTTCCTCTGTAAGTGAGATAATTTATCGATTTATTAATTTTTTTGTATTCAATCGAATCGAGTGCATTATACAATTTTTAAATCAAGGCAATAATTGTGTGAGCTAGTTAATTGAAAATGAGAACAAAAAAAATGGCCAGCAAATTAGATCTGTGGAAATTATTTTCATCCCAAACGCTATTAAAATTACTAGTGAAGTAAATATTGAGGATTTAACAATTTATAAAATTTTACAAATATTTGATACTTACTCAATTGCTGTAATTTTTCTTGAACTGAAGTGCAAAGGTCACTGCCCTTTTCGCCCAATTCCCTCAACTCATTCTTGCCTTCATCAAGTTCTGGTTGTTTTGCCAAATTGAATTCAGCAAGGGATCTGTTGCTCGCCATTAACATTTCCTTCTCGGTCTCGAGATCCTTGAACTTTTTAGGAATTTAAAAACAAAAAAAGTATCAACATTGAGGCCATTTGGTATAAAGAGAAATATCATTTTGTCATTTCAAGAGAGAGAGGGAGAAATTTCTTGAAGATTTCAGTCCACCAGGCTCAAGTTTTAATATTATTGCTGATATTTCCCCAAAACATTTAATGATTTGAACATTTTTTCATGCTTTACCAAATTTTAAATTAATGAAATCCACATTACATTTCGTACTTGAAAAAAAATTTTTGTTCCAAGTAATTTCTTGAATAGAAAATGAAATTTGCCATTTGTATGATGTGGTGGTGCCCTCTGATCTATATAGAAACTCGATTTTTCAAACATTTTATTTCTCTTTGCAATTGTTGACGAAGTTTTCATGATGATCACATCAAGTCGTAAATGTAAACTATATAACATATATATATAAACACGGTCGTGACTCATTTGTTTAAATGCTACAGGCAGAGTTTTGGATTTGGATTATTACATGATTTACCTAGTTATATGGGTTGAGAATATTTAAGGGACAAGAGAGCCATCGGCACTACCATAAATTGACAGTTGAACAATAAAAAGATACCTGTTTGATATCTTTGACGACATCTTCGAATTTTCCATCATCGTTCAAGAGTTCTTTGAGCTCGTCGTTGTTGAGATGATTTAGAAGACCGAGAGCAGCTGGAATATCCGGTTCTTGGCTTGGATTATACATTGTTCGTTTTATTCTATTATGATACGAATTCTTTCAACGTGAAATTGTTCTCTTTATTGTTCAGGATAACAACACACAAACGTTCAAAACATTGACATTTCGTTGTGACGCAGAGACGCGAGTTTGATCAAAGAGAGGTTATGTTCTTCGTGGTTCAATAGTCAGACGGCCGATGGCGCTACTTGTCTCGTGACGGTTTAAAATTTTCAAACGTTGGCCTCTCGACGATATCGCCAGTATAGTTCCTCCACACGTGCATATACTTGAAAAGAAAATTGCAGGTAAATAGTAATATAATACATGTACTGAATTGAGTAAATAGAATTATTATCAATAATATGTATGGAAGATCCTTGTCAGATAATCGTGGGTCGCTGGCGACCCGACGCGCACTTCACTTCCTCACTACAAAGACCAGATCGATGCTAGGGATCGACTGGGGATCGACTGTCAGCGCGAAGGGTCCTAGCATCCTAAAGTTTTTTTAGTGTGGGGATAGGTATATCTTCCCTGCTTGGATTCTGATAAATGAGACAAGAGAAAAATGGCTCGGGTCTCCAGCGACCCACGATAACCGAATCGAGTTAAGAAAATCATCATAGATTGCGCGAGAATTCTTTTTAATAGAGTGTTTAGAGTAGTAGTCATCGATGTAGTGTTCTTCGACTGTTTTACATTGACAAGACAAACTTCACTAAATACATATTATCTCAAAATTTGCACAGCTAATAAAAAAAAAAAAAAAGGATATAATAAAAAAAAAATTTTTAAATTATTGCGAGCACAATTTTTGTCGGAAGATAAAAAAATAAAACATGTCTGAGACTTTTTTGAACGATAAAAACGGTGCCAGAATCATATCCGATAATGCGGAAGAAACGGAAGCCACATCATCGGTGAATACGGAAATGGTGAAATTGGATAAGTTCATTAGAGTCAATGATGAATTGGAGTCTTTGGTATTGTGCGATTGTGATTCATCCGAGGTGCAGGAAAATTATGAAATGGAAGATACATTTTTGTCAATAATATCCGATGACGATCATGATCCATCAATTGGCGATGACCGTTTAAATTCCACGTCCATTAACGATGGAAATTATTGCACTCCGCCAGTGTCACCGAATTTATCGAACCATGAGAATCGAGTTAAGACACATCAAGAGCCTCTAGGGAACGACCAATTCGATAATTGTTCTGTAGAGCTGCCCATTGATGCTTATTGTGCATTTCCGGTTGAAGAATTGCCGGAAGTAAATTATTCTTGTTCTTCTCCGATGGAGCCTGAGAAAAAATGGCAATTCGATGCTGGTCCAATAAACGCGCTGCACGATGATAACGCGTTTCCTGTTGAAAAATTGCCGGAAGTAAATTGTTCTTATTCTCCTCCGATGGAGCCTGAGAAAAAATGGCAATTCGATGCTGGTCCAATAAACGTGCTGCACGATGATAACGCGTTTCCTGTTCAAAAATTGCCGGAAGTAAATTGTTCTTATTCTCCTCCGATGGAGCCTGAAAAAAAATGGCAATTCGATGCTGGCCCAATAGAGCTGTCCAATGACAATGATGTATTTCCGGTTGAAAAATTGCCGGAAGTAAATTCGCCAATTTTTGCCGCAATACCATTAGATTGGACTTGTTCTCCTCCATTAAAGTCTCAGAAGAATAATTGGCAATACAATTTGATGAAAGGATCGAGTCCTATTTGCGCGTTTGAAGAACGATGCAAGCTGACATCGCTCCATTCTTCTCTGAACGAGGCACAAGATTGTACGGATAATTCGCAACGCGAATCTATCCATACGACGACCATGAGATTGGAAAATTTATCAGATCTCCTGCTGTCTGTGATGGAATCTCACAGAGAAGTTCTCGATAATCAAAACATCATGCTGAAAAGTCAAACTGATGCGATTAATCGAATTGCCGCAGCGATCGAAGAACAGACGAAAATTATTAGCTCAATGCGTGGCGAATAATTATTGAAAATTTGCAAATATGTTTTTTTTTTCTTACCCAATTATGAAAAAAATATCTATAATTGCTAAATATATAAATTACTTTTATTTTCTTTCTTGGCTTACAGGTACATTTATTAGAGCTAAAAAATAATCAAAGTACGAAATGAGATCAATCTCCACTGTGTTCACTCGTGTGTACAATCATTTACAAAAAAATTCCGGAGCGAGAACATTCTCTATCGATAAATCCTTTTGGTCTTTTATTAAAAAAATAATGAAAAAATCTACGACAACGTAAACGTATTGAAGCGATGGCCGTTCTTTTCGTTTTTGTTTGTTTGTTTGTTGTTGTTGTTCTCGCATGTGTACTTGGTCAGAGAATTAGAGACGCACGCTGTATTTTTACAGTCGATCCGGAAAATTGTGTTAAATTCTCGACAATCGACTGTTATCATTGAAAAATAAAAGTTTGAGGTATCAAAATATAAAATAAAACATAATGTTTGATCGAATGGCGAGAGAAACTTAATTCATAACTTATCAGATAAAGGCGCTATTGCTCGATATGATTACTAAACAAAATCGCTGACGAAACAAAGAAAAAGCTTCGTTTGGGGCTAATTCTTTTCGATCCCCTAAATGCATCAATTTCAATCACAAAGTTTCGTGCTCGGTATCGAGTTGTGAAACAAAAATTCCCCCCTACTATTAACGAAATTCATGTCGAGAGGTGAAGTTCGCCAAATGGATTTGGAATAACGCCAACGCCAACACCACCCTCGTGCGAGCACATTGGAGCACCGAAACTCCACTTGTCGAGGAGTGGATCGTAAACTTCAACTGCTGACAAATTTGAAACGCCATCATAGCCACCGATTACCCAAAGTTTTCCCATATTTGCAACGAGAGCAGCTCGACTTCTCATCATATTCATAGGAGCGATGTATTCCCATCTGAGATTTATAGGGGAAAAAAAAAAATCATTAAAAATTGTACATAGCAAATCGAGGCTCGAGGTAAAAAAAAAAGAAAAAAAATACTCACGTATCAGTTTTTGGATCGTAAACTTCGACCGATTGTAAAAATGTCGAACCGTCGTATCCTCCGCAAACGTAAAGCTTTCCAAATAGTGTCGCGACACCAAGGCGACATCTTCGTGTCAGCATTGGCTTAACGTGTGTCCAAATTCCAGTTTGCGGGTCGTATCGTTCAACCTAAAATTACAAAAATTCCCCATTTCGATTCCCAATTTCTCAAAATTTTCTCAATAACTGGTAGATATTTCGGATGAAATTAATTTATCAATCCATCACTCGATTTTTCATTTCAGCATGAAAATATATATTTTTCTTCAGTACGAATAATCAATTGAGAGAGAACAAAAAAAATAATATTCAAAGATATTTAAATTATTTATAATGAGCTTATATAATTACCGAGTTGAATATCGAGAGTCCGTCATGACCACCGAGAGCATAAATGTAACCCTCAAAAGCGACGACTCCGCCAGCGGAACGATGCTTGTTCATTGATCGTATCATTTGCCATTTATCGGTATCGGGACAATATCTCTCGGCTGTATTTAATGAAGTTTCACCATCATAACCGCCACAAACGTATATATAATCGTTGAGAGCGGTTGTTCCAACAGCACTGAATGTAGCAAAAAAAAAAGTCATTATATCATCTTGTATGTACACCAAGATTGATTTATTTTGTTTTTTTTTTTTTTTTTTTTCGTCGAACCTTCTTTTGCAATGCATCGGAGCTATCAATTTCCATGTTTTTGAGCAAGGATTGTAAACTTCGACAGTTGACAATCTTTCATGACCGTTGTAACCACCAAAAGCGTATAATTTGTTTCTGTGCACGGCGACCCCGACGCGACTTCTGTCCATCGTCATGGCCTCGGAAGTTTGCCATTTTCCTTAAACATAATTAAACAATTTATACTAATGAAAAAAAAAAAAATTATACTGACAACTCAATAAAGCTGCATTCTCACCGGTAAACGGATCGTAAACTTCAACGGTGCTACGTAAACTTCCCGATTTCGAGAGTCCACCAAACGCAAAAATATGTCCCATGATTTTGTAACAACAGCGTGGAAGGACTTTGAAAGAGGCGAGCAAGTGACGTCTCTCGGGCATGAGATGATAATCCTTGGCCTCGTCCAATAGATCTCTGAGTTAAAAGAAAAAACAAAAAAATTAAATAAAATTTCCAACATTTTTGTCAATGCTCTCAAATTTAAAGCGAAAAAAATTGAAAAAAAATGAAAAAAAAAAAAAAAAAAAAGATACCTGCAGGCGTGAGAACTCTTGACGAATGTCTCCTTTGCTACTCGATCGGCCAAACTTTCTGGACTGAGCAGTGGCAATCTGACATGGGCGAGAAGAGCTGGTAGATTATTGGCTCTCTGCTCGACATCGTGATTGATCCATTTTATAACTGCGTCAAAAACTTGTACCTCCGAGACGACGTATAACTCGTCACGAGAAACGAGCTCGCGAAGATCGGCAAAGGGAAGATTTAAAAATTCCTCAGATCGTGCAACTTGATGAAAATACTGATGTATGTAATTTGTTGCTTCTGCGACGAGTGCGGTGCAACTTAGCGTATCCGCGAAATGACTAATTCCAAGCGCATTGTGAGGATTAAAACGTTTTTTGAGAAAATCGGCGCAAGCATCACGTACTTTGTGTAATTGAAGAAAAGATGCTCCAACCATCATATTCTGTACATTGTCGTTGTTGAGTGTTACTTTGCCGCTGTATGCAAAATTTATCAGAGCCTCGAGAGTTCTGTGAAAATCAATCATGAGCTTGTTTTTTTTTTTTAATTTTTTAATTCAAATTTTCACTTTTAACACAAATACTGATAGCTCTACATTTTCTCAGAGTCAAGCTGTTAATTACACTTGAAAAAATAAAACTGAAATCCCATAAAATTTGTAATATTTTTCATAATTTAACTATACACAATTCGTGTACGAAATTTTTTAAATTAGAAACTGATGAAAATTTTTGAATATTCCATACATTTTTATGAAAGTTAATTTTTCAGTTATAAAGATTGCATGACACACACACACACACACACACAGATATTTATACATTTCAACATTATTTTTTGATAGTTTGGATTATTTTCAGGAGAGATTGGTATGAATATAAATATTAAACATTTTTTGTTTTTCATAAACAAAGATTGCTCGAAAAATAATAATTTCAATCGATTAAAATAAATACTTACGCGGCATCAAAGCCTTGTAGTGTTATATCATTTTGTTTGCTCTCTACCATGTTGTTGAGAAACATGGCATGAAAGTATGGAATGGTGGCTGCAAGGACTATCCTGTGAGCACTGAAGATTTCATCATCTGCCTGGCAATTAAATAAAACAAAATTATTTACATATATATTTACTTTTTTTATACAAAAATGGATTTTTTTTTTCCAATATAGAAAATTCTTTTAGTCCACTAGCTGAAACGCTAACAATTAAATGGATAAATTATACGATGTATAAAAAAAATTATTTCGTCTCTCGATAATCCGAACAAAAGCAAAATTCTCCGTGTTGGAGCAATGTAAATTTTCAAAAACAAAAAAAAACAAACATTTTTGTTCCATTTTACGAAAGCTTTGTGATGAAAAAATAATAATAATACAACGAGAGGTTAGCAATGGGCTGCACATACCTTGAAAGTGACGTCGCACAGTTTGCCCTGTCTGCGTATTTCCTCAAAGAGAGGAAAGCCCTGGGTAAATAGATCGTCCTGTTGAAATACGAATTGTTTCTCATTTTCATCCTCGTGATTGAAATTTTTCTCAAGGCCTGACAGACAGACAGTTTTATTGTGGCGTTGCTCCCCGTCCGCCATAACAGCAGCTACCTCCAAACAGTCTATAACGAACTGCGCTCAAACAGCCGCCACCGCTGCTGCCCCGCTGCTCTGTTTGCACGATCCAACGATCGTTTTTTTGAATTTCTCCCTGCGATAATTTTTTTTTCTTATCTTTTATAAAAATATTATTTTAAACGTGTCGCGATAACGGGAAATATCACAATCACCACCGCGTTATGGAGCGATGTCGAAAAATCGAATATGATAATATTTTTGAATTTTTTGAGACCGCGACTGTTTTTCAAACGAGCAATTCTCGGGTGTATTATAAGAACAGTTTCGCAAACTCTCCGTCTACTCTCTGGTGCTCTCTGCGTCCAACTGACGACGTGACGACCTTCAAGTGTAAACAAAGCGAGTTTAATGACATTTGCTCATATGGATATGTATAGTCGGAGCTTTCGATACAAAAGCGGAAATAAAGTAGAAGGACAATAATACACAGGTAGAGATAAACGTAAGTGGCGGAGGGGGTGTGGGTGGGGGGGGGGGGGGCGATATGAAATTTGAATCGTTACGCTCCGATTCGTATTATCAGCACAGTTTATTATTATTATTAATATTATTACTATTACTAATTCTGTCAACACCCACTTATCGTAAGAAATTCCGCAATGTACAGTCGGTGGTGGAACTTTTAGCGCAATTTTTATCCGTATTTTTAATTATTATGCACATATATATATATTTGTATATAGAGATAATATATGTGCAACGGGCGTGCACTAGTCGCGTATCTCGTTGGCAGACAAATGAATCACGGAAAGCCAACGAACTCCTTTTAAATACTCTGCTTTTTCTTTGTGTCTAAACTTGGATCCGTAGCCATAGATGCACCTAATGCAGACGCACAGCCAGAGATCACCAATTATAATTTCCTTCAGCGAGCGTGACTATATAAACTATATATTTATATATTTTCGGCTATTGCTCACTTTTCATTCCCGGAATGTTTCAGAGAGACGCAATAAAAAATCTTTTCCTCGAATAATTTATAGAGAATTTTTCTTTTTCTTCTAGCGATCTTTTTGAAAAGTTTTTATTTTGGCTCTAATCAATATCCGGTCGATGAAAACTTTCGCTCAAAGTCAACAGGCAATTTGTACCAGAATGGCCTTGAACTCAAACTCCAACTGTGTGAATATCAGATGGACAAGGAATTATTGCAGATTCGCCATCCAGTAGACAATAAAGGTAGGACGAAAATTTCAGAGTTGATTGTTTGAAATTTTTTTTTTTGCACAATTCAGATATTTGACTGACTAACACGATGATGGTGATCGTTTAAAAATAAGACTAAAACGATTGCAAATTTTAGTCAAGGCGAGGTCACCTCTTTTTCGCGAGAGTGAGAGGAAAATTATATTCTTCGTCATACGAATACGATGAGTACACTTAATATTTATCGCTAGTTTCACGATAGTGGGCAATGTGAGCAAATCGCTTGGGCGTAGAGCGTAATGGCCCTTTTTTTCTTATATGAAACCACATTCGTTCCATTCCATTGAATCTTATTTTTCGAATACAATCATTAAACTATATATATCATTTTAAAGTGTTGAATTATTTTTTTTGAATCCGAACGATGGTAATACAGTAACGTGCGCGCGTCACATAGTGCAACTATTCGTTTCAAAGATGGCGCAGCATGCAATTTTCGCGGCTGCTTCGGCTAGAACGATCGTAGCGCCGTTTCATTTCTCAAACGGTTTTTATCAAAGGATATCAGTACTCGCGTGTATTCAGTCGTCATCGAAAGGCATTTATATAGATAGTGAGTATCGTGTTCTACATGTAAAATTAATAAGAGCCTTGTCATCGTGCAAAGGAAATCATTGAGGGAGGGAGAAACGTTTTTGCTTTTTCTTTTACTACTTGTCAAACCGGCCAAAGTTCAAAGTTCAGCCGCACGCCACAGTTTGTCATTAACACTGAACGAAAAAAAAAAAAAAAACACCGACAAGATTAACAAAGTAGGCAGTGCCTTTTCATACGAAACAGTTGACTTTGTTCCGTATATCGATCTCTCTCGTGTGAAAAACTACTCGTGTATATTTCAGTGCGCATTTTCGTGAAAACGAGAAACAGGTAATCGTCCAACGGGGCGAAAATATCATATATATATATATATATAATACATAAGCACGTATGTACAATTGCATATTTCTACAGTGCACTAGAGCAGGTGTTTTTTTTTTTCTAGCTTTCACTTAATCATTGCTAATGGTCGATTTTGTAACATTTTGGGAAAGTTTTCATCTCTATCTCTTGCCCCCCCCCCCATCTCGCTAGAGCTGACATTTTGAAAGGCATTTTGAAAAAACGCATCCTTTTTTGTCCCAATTTTTTTGTTCTCTCATAGCTAGCCTGCAAATAAAAATGGGCCAAAAAATGAAGGTGTACGTGGTGGGCGTTGGTATGACAAAATTTGAAAAGCCAGGAAAACGTGATGACTTTGATTATCCCGATATGGCAAAAGAGGCAGTTATGAATGCTATCAAGGACGCGAGGGTCGGTTATCATGAGATAAAAGCTTCATGCGTTGGCTACGTTTATGGTGATTCTACATGCGGACAGAGAGCCCTCTATGAAGTAGGATTGAGCGGTTGTCCTGTTTACAATGTCAACAACAATTGCGCCACCGGCTCGACCGCTCTCATGATGGCCAAACAAATCATCGAGACTGGAAATGCAGATTGTGTACTCGCATTGGGCTTTGAAAAAATGGAAAGAGGCTCACTGACATCAAAATTTACCGATCGAACTAATCCCCTCGATAAGCATGTTCAGCTCATGGCTGATATCGCAGGTGATTTTCCATTTTTTTCTCTTTTTTTTCTTTCTCCCACAATTCAATTCATTATGTGCGTACTTTGATCGGATTAAAAAAAGATTGAGAAATATTGCTGGCTATTAAAAATATTACGTAATCTCCTGCTGTTGGTCAAGCATTGATAATGTCTGCGAGAGTTGATGGTTTTTTTTTTTTTTTCTTCCAAGACAACTTGAGAGCTGCTCAGAAATGAAATAAATTTCAATGCACATTAGCATCTATCCAATAAGAAATACTCAATAACATCAATGTCAAAACGATAAGATTGTACTTAACTATTGGAAAATTAATGAAAAGGAAAATTTCGTACTAATGAATGATAAAGAAATTTATACACATTTATATTTATTATTTATAGGTTGATTTTTGAAAATATATATATTTTATATTTTATATTTTGAAGAATTTTGAAAAAAAAATTGATAGCAGTTATTAAATGAGCTGTGTAAAAAAATAAATCAACAGAAATATTCTCGACATTTTTCGAGGGACTATGAAACTGATGAGTGAGTTTGAAATTTTGTGAGCGTAATATGTTGAATTTGTGTTGGCAAAATGTTGAAAAAAAATAATAATAATAATGACTTCCGGTCTATTTTTAAGTATAAAAAATGACTCAGGAGTATTCAAATTTTTCTCTGTGAGCATGAACGGTAATAAAAAAAAAAGTACATGAAAATAAATTGAATTAAATCGAATTGAGTGTAAGTTTTTTTTTATAGGTATGAACGAGAGTCCAATAACTGCTCAATTGTTCGGTAATGCGGGAATCGAGCATATGAAAAAATATGGCACGAAACCCGAGCATTTTGCAAAGATTGCCTACAAGAATCATCTTCACTCGGTGAACAATCCGTACTCGCAATTTCAACAAAAATATACTCTCGATCAGATAATGAATTCACCAAAGATTTTCGGTCCTCTGACAAAGCTTCAATGCTGTCCAACATCGGACGGTGGCGCTGCTGCTATTTTGGCCAACGAGGACTTTGTACGACGACACAATCTCGAGTCACAGGCTGTCGAAATAATCGCTATGGAAATGACAACAGATACGCCAACGACATTTGCCGAGCGTAGCAGCATAAAACTCATCGGGTGAGTTTGAGATAATTGAAAAAAAGTGACGCCTGATCGATAATTGGTTTTTTTTTTTCGTTAATTTTTTTCAGATACGACATGACGAAAAATGCAGCAGAGAAAGTATTTTCAAGCACGAGATACAGGCCAATGGATGTCAATGTCATCGAGCTTCACGATTGTTTTTCGGCAAATGAGCTGATTACTTACGAGGCTCTTGGACTTTGTCCACCTGGAAAAGCCGGTGAGCTTATTGATACGGGAAACAACACATACGGTGGTAAATACGTGATAAATCCAAGCGGTGGATTAATTTCCAAGGGGCATCCTCTTGGCGCAACGGGTTTGGCACAATGCGCCGAGCTATGTTGGCAACTTCGGGGCCAAGCTGGAAAAAGACAAGTGGAAAATGCTCAGCTTGCTCTTCAGCATAATATCGGTCTTGGGGGTGCAGTTGTCGTTGCTCTTTACAAACTTGGATATCCAAATTCCGTGGGAATTCGTCGTAATAATATTGCGGCGGAGGTCAAGCCTGAAATGTTCAAGGCGAATGTGCTCTTCAAAGCCTTTGAGATTGCTATGGAGGACGACGAGGACAATCTTATTGAAAAATTTCGTGGTATTTATGGTTTTAATATCATCAATGGACCTGGCGGTGCGGAGGGTAATTGGGTCGTTAATGCAAAAAGTGGCAAAGGCACTGTCGAATTTAACGGCAGCACAAAACCCGAGGTTACATTTACCATCAGCGACACTGATATTCTTGACTTTATTTCCGGTAAATTGAATCCCCAGCAGGCATTTTTCCAGGGTAAAGTCAAAATCAAGGGTAATATGGGGCTTGCCATGAAATTGCCAGAATTGCAAAAACGTGCCGCAAAAAAAATTGAAGTTTTGCGCTCAAAGCTGTAAAGAGCTCACAGATAGGCAGAGAGTCCATGACCGTTTTTTTTCAGAAGATAAGAATTTCCAATCAATTTCAGTTTATTGACGGTTTTTTTTTTTTTTTTTTTTAAGCAACAAAGAGTTTAGTCGCTTTTAACACTTTTGGGGCTCTTGATTTGCATACATTCCTCGAATGAGCTAAATGGGAAAATTAGCTCAATCCCGTTTATATTTTATTTCTTCGTTCAAGTCGTATTTACATTTCGTGTCGGTTATTCGATCGAAAATTTGACAAATTTTTCAAGTCCCTTAAGTTTATACGTCACTATCGATGCACATAACTATGATCGTGGAAAAAAAAAATCGGGTGCTGGGTAAGAGAATTCTTCGTGTAGGGTCAACAATTTACATGGTTAAGTAAAAAATAATAATAATAATAATCACAAGGGGATAAGGTGAGACTTTTCTTTGATATTTTACACGCAATGTCGTGTGTAATGTTCCGGTCAGACAATCGCCTTTAAACGTCTCGTGTAAGAGACAATGATAGCTATAAATATCTTACAATGATGTTACATATATATATATATATATATATTTTTATAGATATTTAACATTTTGTTATCCATAAAATGCAGGAATGCCAAGTTTTTAATAAAAAAAAAAAAACAAAAAAAAGGGCGCATACGAGCATGTGTGGAAAAAAAAAATTAAGGAGTAAATTTATATTAGTGACGATTCGGTAACTCCCACGAGATGAACGGAGGCAACGATGGATTTTGGCTTTGTAAATTCGAGCACAATGCAACCGTCAACAAAGGGATCGAGGGAGGAAAGAGAGAGAGAGAGAGAGAGAGAGAGAGAGAAGATGAGAATACAAAGAGATGGAGTCTCTGGGCATCGCGCCAAGTCGGAAGGGGTTTTCTCTCTCTCACTCGTCGACTTTGCGCCAACTGAATTTCCTATAAGATGTGAAAACTCATTTTTATCGACGTCATCGTTCTCTCGCCTCTTTTTTTGTTGCTCAAAAAAGTGCAGCGTGGTAAAATTTTCGTCGTGGGGAATAATCCACTCAAACGTGCACTCGCCTTTGTGCTATCTGGCTGTGCGATCGATTTAAGGTTCGTATAACTCAGCGATAAAAATCCTATCCGATGCAACCCGACAGTTATCTCTCTCTCTCTCTCTCTCTCTCTCTGTCTCTCATATCTCAAGATATTATTTCCGCCGTAAACTATTAAGTACTAGCGATTTTTATCGTATGAAAAAGTATTAAAAAAAAAAGTTCCGCGTTCGTTTTATAATTTAAACTTTTTGCAAATTTTATCATCCAGGCTTTTTTTTTAAATCCGGATCGTCTGATATTTTCATGTTCAATTTTCAAGCTTAATTATTATTTGCCATAAATTTTGCCAAATATTTCATCTCAAAGTTCAAAAATATTAAAAATATTCCTTGGCTTGATTTTCGAAGCATTAATAATTTCATAGAAACTCGAAAAAAAAAAAAAAAATCAGAACCTTTGAGTGGGGGATGTGAAGGCGAAGGTTGTTGGAAGGAAAGATTAACTGGTGAATAATAAGCTTAAAATGTGCATACACGTTCTATATAGATTATTTATGTGTAGTGTCCATCATAGCGAAGAGACAGGCCAAAACGTATAAAATACGAGAATATTCTACATTTACAGTGCACTCGTAAATTTCATCCAAGTGGTAAATATCAACTGTCTGTGTGTCAAAAGGATTCGCGGTAAAAGGCAATGGCAATGGCGCAGCGCATAAGTCTCGAGCTCTATATATATATATATCTAGCTCTATATATATATCTAGCTCTATATATATATATATATAGAATATCATGGAGTATGTTCGACGTGACACCTCCGTTAGAGAATGAGCTGATGTCCCACATTCGTAACCCTCCATTATCAATCGTCTCGTTTATGCTTCCATTCGCGTTTTGATGTGTGTATACACACACAGACACACACGCACACGCGTCTCACAGAGATTTTGTCGTCGCTTGAGTTAATATGCTGAGAAAGGGTTTGTCGGTAGAAGCATAAAAAATTTTAAACTTTATATCATACTTCTCATTCCTCTCATTCTCCGGCAATTTTGCAACTTTTGCATATACATAAAAATGCTCACATAATAATAATAATAATATAGTTAAGTGACGTTTGCGGTTTAGATCTTCTTTTTTGTCCACTTTTTTTGTTTGTGTTTACTTTTCTTTCATTCTACCATGTTTGTCTCGGGTCGCGGTGTGTTTTTTGTCGGAAAGATCTGACGAAAAAAAAAAAAGAGCGCTATAAAGAGAAAAAAGTTGAACAAAGTCAGACGGGCAAATTCGTCGACGTCCCACAGGGTTTTTCATCATCACATACAAAATTTACATCAAGTATGCGAGTACCTTTTTTTTTTTTTAAAATATTTTTAGTAGTTTGAGCGTTTTAAAAGCTCTGACAGTGGAACGGGCGTAGGCAGAAAGACGAACTTTTCCCTTTTTCTTATTTTATATGGTAGACTATATATATATATATATAATCACAAATGCTGCTAAAAATTGATAAAAAAAATTTGCTGCCCACTATATATATATATTTTTTTTCAGATTTTTAGATGCGTTGAACCTTTTTGGTTCGTATAATTTTGTTTAATTCTTAAATCATTATCGAGCAGGAAGTGACCAAATGGTATCTACAAAAAATACTTGAGACTCTGTAGAATTGTAAAAACTGTACAGAAACTTGACGACCAAATCCCAGAGGGTGAGTCACAAATCTGGAGATTTGGCATGGAACGCCCCATATATATATTATGTATGCTCCAGTGCGGTTTGTCTGACAAACGGGCTGGCTCTCTCCTTCACCGCTTTCGGCCTCTCTCATCGACGTTTGAAAGCTGAAAGCCTCCTGTGAGTCGCGATATACATATATATGTATATACTCACGTATACCGATAATTCATACATGGGGCTATATAGTGTCTGCTTATACATAAAGACGCCTGCGCGTTCGTCATCCAACTTTTCGCTCGCTCAGTATTACACGCTGATAAGATCTTCGTAGCAAGTTATTATATGCCGTTTGACGGGTTTGTTACAGATAAACGCATCATTCGCACAAATAGGTAATAGCTAGCGACACTATAAGATAAATGTCGGCGTTTATTTAAAAAAAAAAGTATTTTTTCGATATATTTGGGAAAAAAATTCAAAAGTATATGTATAGTGTCAAATTACCGGAAGTGCTTTACAATTCGGTTCAAAAAATTTTTTTGCGTCTCTTCTACTTCACAGATATCGTGTCATTTTTTAATTCGAGATAAGCGCAAGGAGATTACAAGATAGAACTGCATATGTATAATAAGAGTTGATATGGTGTGTATATATACACAACACACAGTGGGGATGAGTTTGAGGATTGTTTACAATTGCGTAAGTCACGTTTGGGTTAAATTGAAATCTTGGCGAACTTTTCAATCTCAAGTTTTTGAAATTTCATCATGAAAAATAGATTGTCAATATCTCAATCTAAATATGCTCGTTTTGTGTTGCATGAGAAAAAGAAATTGTTTTTTTTTAATCTGGTGGCGCCATCACAGTGACGTCATACAGAATTAAGAAAGACGCGAGAGAGAGAAAAAGCATCCTGATTCTGGAATTTGCCACCAGGCGGCGACACTTCAGTGCATACGAAAAGTTGTTAGTCTGTAATTTTGTTCGCGGCGTGTGCATTTTTTTTTTTTAACCGTTTGAAAATATGAAATCTCGCTGGGCGCACTGGGTGAGTAATAACCTCAGTCACGTTATCGTTACATAGAGAGCCGCTCCCGAACACCCGGATAGTCTGTAAATATTTAGCCGTCATCGATCCGGTCGTTGGTTTGAGGCGAGTCTGGAATAGATACGGAACTTTCTCGCGGCGTCGGCGTCTGTGCACTCTGTACGGAGCATAAAGAGAAAGAGAGAGAGAGAGAGAGAGGGCAATATACCGCAAATAACATGGTTCAGGGCACGTTTCGCGATCAGCCAAGACTCGAACCGAAGTCGTGGTCGCGTCGTTCAACCAAGTATAGAGAACAAGAAAACAACGACCCTTAACCTAACGAAAGTATACGATATATACGTTTATAGATACGAACGAGGAAGTATCTTTCGCGAGAGTTCCTACTTATATAGACACACAAAGTATTGCTCGAATCTCTCTAATTTCGGTTCACCCAGCATGTTCGTTATTGCGCCATAAATATAGATCGAGTAATATATGTTTTTTTCCTTTGATGAAACAAATTGCATACAACGCAGTAAGTCAATTTTTCATTGATATAAAACAAAACTTTTCAAACATGTTGTTTTTAAATACGCTCGATTGCATGAGGTTATATTTTCAAACAAGTCCTTATCTCATTGATCTATGAACATTTATTTATTTATTTATTTATTTACTCGTTAATTCGCTGATTTCTCAGGTAATTTTGAAAATTGCGACGGTTGATGTGCGCGAAAAGTGCGGCGCCTTCGTTCATTCGGCGTGTTTGAATATTCGCCGGTATTTGTATTTGCCGATGATTTTGTGGCGGGGGGGGGGGGGGGGGGGGACCAGCAGCGCCGCGCTGTGGCTACTAGTCGCGTTACGCGCGCATGCGCCGGTCCGGCTCGCGTCAACCGCGGAGAGTGTGCCGTTTATTCAGTTTAGCCGTGACCGTTGAGCGTAGTGCTTCGTGGAGAGTGTCAAGCTTACGATAACGG
>OY769904.1:6644559-6695125 GCA_963669185.1 Dyspetes luteomarginatus
TACGTGGCACAGCATGCAAAAAAATTAAGGATCATACACGCATGCATTCACTCGAAAGGGTGTTTGATCGTAACTTGTGTGCTGCGGTTATAATGCCGAGATTTCTTTGTTGTTCGGCTCTCTCTCTCTCTTTCTCGTCTCGTTCAATGCGCTCTTAGAGCCGCTCGAAAAATTCTTCTTTCAATGCGAATTTTTTCTTGTTCGGTCCATGTAAATCTGCAATGTGCTCTCAGCCTCATGGATAATGGGCTTTTGATGGCCATGGTGACGAAATTAAATGTACCAAGGGTGAAATTGACGATATACTTTTTCTCTCAAACTATATATATATATATATATATAGCGACGGTAAAATGTGGCAAGGAGAAAATAGTGGCAGAAGAGAGAATTTTTTTTTCACATTAGTAAATTCTGGCTAATTATGTTCTAGGGGGTTTTTTTTTTTTTTTTTTTTGAAAATTATTTTTGGTATTATTATTGGATTCGGATCAGTTTGAATTTGAAAAAATATTTTACCACGTTTAGAGCCTGATGCGAGGTTAAAGTTAGGTTTCAACAAACTGGTTGGAAAGATTGAGATTTATGAATTTATTGAAAAATTTATTTGAATAATTTTCAGAAATTATAATTAT
Source organism: Dyspetes luteomarginatus (assembly GCA_963669185.1). Taxonomy (NCBI): domain Eukaryota; kingdom Metazoa; phylum Arthropoda; class Insecta; order Hymenoptera; family Ichneumonidae; genus Dyspetes; species Dyspetes luteomarginatus. The sequence continues at coordinate 6,645,192 of OY769904.1, forward strand.
CATGACGAATCTGACTTGATGATGAGAAATATTAATATCTTCATGTTTGGAAAAATTATTTTTTCGTAACTGATTTGACGCGGAATTGTAATTTAAGGAAATTAATTTACGTTGAAAAAATTGGCCATTAGCCATAATTATTCGTCGTCAAGACTTTTTGTTTATTCTTAATCGACTTTTGATTGATTTTACGTATCATTATCATACAATATGACTTAATCATTTCCGGGCAATATTCTTTCATTGTGTAATAAATTGGTATAAAAAAAAAATCACAACGAAAATAAAACAACAACAGAGAAAAAAGTTTGATGAAAAATTCTGTGTGATAATCGTCAGATTTGAATTTGAAGAGAGAGAGAGAGAGAGAGAGAGAACGATATGACAAAGGTGATGAGAAAGATGAGAGTCGACTGAAAAGATAATGAAAATACCGTAACTTTCGTGGAATATTAAGTAGAGTTGATGTGTGGAAGATAATCGACAGGTTTTTCAAGGTTTCCATTCTGTTGTCCCACCATGGCTCTCTGTCTGTTTATATAATACAATAATGAACTCGACGAAATGAAGAATTTTTTCTGGTTTTGTACACACACACACACACACACACACACACACACACACACACACACACACACACACACACACACACACACACACACACACACACACACACACACACACACACACACACACACACACACACACACACACACACACACACACACACACACACACACACATATATATATATATATATATATATATATATATATATATATAACCCGAAAGAATTCTTCTATTTCTTCTATATTTAACAGGGTAAAGGGACGAGTATCAAAATTTAAGGTAGAAAGGAGAAAAAAAGGGGACAAAACGTGCGTGAGTTTATATCTATTCGAGTTAATATTGCCATGCTCGGGTAAAGGTCAGGTAACAAAGGACCGGTGAAAGGCGGCAACAGACATTGGCCAGTAGAAGGCAAAACATGCTGCTGCTCGACAAACAGCTCTTGGCTATCTTGGCTCTTTTCTCAACGTCTGCGGTTTATTCTTCAAATATTTCCCTCTCGCTTTCTCTTTCTCTTCCACAAACGCTCTGCTCGCCTTTCTCGATTATCGTAATAATCGTTGTATTACACGCTTGTAAAGTTACACGAGCCGTTTTAATACGCCATGAAGAAATAACATACGCAAGTGCAATAATCATATGAAATCATTGTAACGAATATCCAGAAGTAATTAAATATTTTATAACGTGTGAAAAATCGCCTATTCAAAAATTTTACTGTTATCATTTTTTTTTTTTTATTATCGAAAATTGGTTCGATTGGTCGAATTCAAGCTATTTTACAGTCGCTCTATCTTTGTTGAATTGAAACAAAAAATTATTGGTTAAACTCGTTTGATTTTACATTTTCTTTGTCCTTCATTGTCCTTGCACGAGGTTATTATTATTATTATTATTGTTATTGACGTCGTAGAGGAATTCGTTTGTGAGCAGTTCTGATAATTGGGAAACTAATCGAGAATTTCAAAGTTAAATCGTGTGTGTTATACGTGACAAATAAGCGAAAGTAAGCGTGTTTAATTTACGATACGCGTATCGTAACTTGTCGTTGTAATCGAAGCTCTCTCTCTCCCCCCCCCCCCCCCCGACCCCCATCTTACCAACCAATTATACGAATCGATCAAATCAACATTGTTCGATTAACAATCGAGACTGTAACCATATCAAATTGCTTGGCAACACATCCTGTACGAACGATAAATGAGTAAAAGAATTAGAAAAAGAAAGAAAAGTGTTACATATATATGTGTGCGTGCGTGCATGCGTGCGTGCGTGCGTACGTACGTGCGTGTGTGTGTCGTTTGAAATCGATCATTAATCTTTTGCTGTCTCGAGTGAACCTTTGGAAAAAATTCATTTTAAATATCTTTTCTCTACTTTGCCCATATGATTATTAATTTTGAGCTTTAAATTTATTTTTGTAATTACATCATACGTAATAAGTGGCCACAAAATTCTCAATCTGACTCGTTATCCTATGGAAATTGAAAAATTCCATCGTAAATATGTAAATGACACGTAGGGACCTCAAGTTCAAGTTCAAATATGAGGAAATGTGTATGTTGTTTGCTTCGTTCTGTGCTCGGACCGAGACTCTATATATATATATATATATATACAACACATGCAGGTATACAGGGAATATATACACGAGCAGACTTAGTCGCAGCTTTCTTGACGCATATCGGAGAGTTTCGTGCTTAAGATTGCGATTTCCGCATCGATAATTACGAGACGATATCAATAACGTGTCTGTATGTACTTATGTACACGGTATATAAATATATATATATATATATATATATATATATATATATATATAACGGAGTACGTACGGGCAGATATTATTCCATTTCCAATTGCATGGCAGGCAAGACCTCTTATCTCGACAATGAGCTCTACTCATATATGGAAATATCAAAGTCTTTTGAATTTTAATACACGCGCACACACACACACACACACACACACACACACACACACACACACACACACACACACACACACACACACACACACACAAGGCTGATGTTTGTCTTTGCCCCCTAAATTTTGGCTTTCGTGGACGTTTGGGTTTGACGAATTCGAAAAAAAAAAAATATATATATATTCTGTTTGATATTTAATAATATAGAAAAACTTTAGAGACTGAGCAATAAAATTTAGTATGCATGAATTTCTCGTTGATGAAATAAAAATATCTCAATAAATCGGAGATATTTCTCGCAATATCAAAATTAATATATTAGTTGGAAATACGAAACTTTATCTTGAACGTTGAAAATAAATTAACTAGACAAACATCGCGATTTCTCTTTGAAATATTTTCTAGTCATTTAAATGTTTTTATATAATTATATATATATATATATATATATATATATATATATATATATATATATATATACATATATATTCTTGTTGAAAAAAATAATAATTTATTGTGTATATTAGGAGAAGATATTATTAGGATATATAATATAATAGATATTATACGTTTATTATTATTTACACGGAGTACACGCGAGATATGTTTGCCGGATAGAGCTTATCGAGAAATTATATATATATATATATATATATATATATATACGGAGCAATCAGAAAAACGAAGAGGCATTCTGCGCGAGTTTGTAAAACATTTTATATATATATACATATATATATATATAGAACATGGGGCGTTTTAGGTCGAGAGGGCTTGGGCCCTCGACATTTTTTTAAATTATTTTTTTCATTTAGCAAGTTGTAGGGTTATTGAAAAATATCCTCCACGTCGAGCTTTAATTATTTCGAGGGAAAAAAAAAAATTGTTTTGCTCATTATGAATAATAATTTGAACAAAATTTTTTAACGTTTGTCGATTTTTTTTTTTCGTTTCAGTTTTACTAACAAAAAATTGTAAATAGCCAAATAAATAATATTAAAATAGTGTTGGTCATAGTCTCGTTTTGGCCTGAAATCACCCATATACGCGTTAACTTGTCTCTCTGTGCTCGTAGCAGCTGAACGGAAAGAAAGTGAAAGAGGAACGCGCTTTTCCGCGCTGTCGCTCTCGTGTATTACACAGATGAGTGTACAATATATATATATATATATATATATACATATATATATATACATATAAGTATATATATATACATATAAGTATATATAGAATATATTTGTTTGAGATCGAAAAGCACTCTCTCTCTCTCTCTCTCTCTCTCTCTCTCTCTCTCTCTCTGGTGTGTATAATCGTCGCAAACGCCTTCGGGGTGAAAGTAGAGAAGTAGACGAGGTGAAAGAGTGAAGAAAGAAGACGAAGAGAGGGATAACGAGTCGCGTCTCCTTTCGTATATTGGCCTACAAACCCACTGAGTCATGGACCCAGAACTGTTTCGATTATTTCTTTTTGTCTTTTTTTTTTTTTTATATATTTTTTTTTATTATATTCAATCGCTTTTATAACTCTCGGAGATGAAATAAATTATAAATTAATCGGCTTATTTCCCGTCACAGACGTGCCAGTGAAAATTGCACAGCAGTTTGACAGATGCACTTTGTATATATAAATATATATATATATATATATATATATATATATATATATATATATATCACTTTGCACATTTCAAACTTGTTTAAAATTATGACTGTGCACTTTCTCGTTAATTTACAGTGAAAACTTTGTAATTTTTTTTATTTTTTTAATGTTTTCTCAATCATTACTGTTTATTGCGGCTCATCGTCGACAACTTTCAGATTAATCGTTATTTTTTTATTTTTTTATTCGTGCTGATAGACGAGATACCGTAAACTGATAATATTGCATATATATATATATATATATATTTTTTTTAAATAAATCTAATATGTTGATTTTGGCAATATTTTGATGAGAATCCAGTACAGTTGCCAGAATCGAGGTCCTCGTTTATTCGATGAAAATAAAAGTTTGCGTGAGGTGTGGAAAGATTTTTCTGTCACCCTTACCAATACAAGGGACAAATGAAAGAATAGGCGTGATAAGGCGAGAGATAAGTCGTCTATAAAATCTCTTGAGAGCAAGTTAACAATTTTGTCTTTTCCCAGCCCCCTTATTCCTTTTCACCCTCTTTTTCATACTTGTCCATTTTCGTTCTTATATATATATATATATACACACATATCGATATATATATATATATATATATATATATATATATATATATATATATATATATATATATACATATAGATACATATAGATATATATATATATCTTTCTTTTTCTCTCTCATACGTTATTTGCTCATTCCACGATTGCGCCGGTCTCCTTGACGTTGAACAATATATGCTTCAACGATAGTATTCACACACACAAAGAGAGAGAGAGAGAGAGAGAGCGAGAGGGGGGGGGGGGGGAAGTGACTTCAAGTGTGTGGGAGTCTCGTTTGTAACTAGAAGAAGGAGGGTTGATATTGAGTGGACGAGACGAAAGAAAATCTAGCGGTCTCTTCTCCGTCACACTTTCTTCTCTCTTATTTCTTTTCATTCCATCTTCTCATCTTTGACAACAAAAAAAAAATAATATTCACATATATACATAGTCGTATATCGATTAATATATGTATATATATATATATATATACGTGCGTGTATAATATAAAGATTCTGGCAATGTTTGCCATTTCTCATTTCGCGTAAATACGAATTCACCTAAAATATGAGATCTGAAACGACGCGCCGTCCAGTCTTTATGGACCTCCATGGCGACGAGACCAGACACTATCGAGTAGATGAGATCTAGCCCATTGATTTTCCTCGTATTTCGTTGAGAATCGTATAAACTCGTACATATATGTAACAAACTTGCCTCATTTCCGAGAAAATTTCGTTTCCAATCATCCTAAAATGTATCGACGAGAGACAGCGAGAGAAAATCTATATTCCGCGAGAGAGAGAGAGAGAGAGAGAGAGAGAACGATTCCGATTCCGATTCCAATTCCAATTCCGACAGGCGACAAAAATATTACACGCGAACACGTACTCAGGAAATGAAGTTTTTATTAATTTTTTTGTTTTGTCGTTTTTTTTTTTTTTGCTCAGTTGGATTTTTTAGATAACTCGATAGGTAATTTTTGTTTTTTTTTTTTTTTTTTTTTTTCAGTATTCAATAAAAACATTTCTTCAATCCGTCTTCTCTTCTGAAATGTAATTTTTCTGACAGGTCACAAGATTGCCAAAAGATGAAAGTTAAACTCTTGCTAAAGTTTGTCCATTTTTTATTTATTTTATTTACTATATGTATATATAATATATAATATATATATATATATATATATATATATATATTTTTTTTTTTTTAATCGTATTTTGAAATACGAGGATAAAATAATTTGCAAGTAGATTGAGAGTCAGTGAATTATTGTGTAGCGTGATTACGTCTCGTCTATAGCTTTGAGCTTTGTTTTCTTCGTTCGCCGTGTTCGATGTGTACGATCGGCGGTGCGACTCTACCCGTGGAGCACCGGAGGTCAAATCTCACCTCTCTCGGGGGCCCGAAGGAGTTTTAGACCGCGAGGTCTCAACTCGAACCAGCGAGGATTTCTCGTACTTTTTTTCCACACACACACACACATACACACACACATATATATATATATATATCCACCATCAGAGTTAGTACGCAAAGATTTTATAGACAATATATATTGTCTACAAGATTTTCGTGTACTAAATCTGCTAGTTTACGCCCCAATACGTATGTTTGGGCTTGTGAAAGGATTTCGTGTGCGAGCAAGTTCCATTTTACTCAGGACTTGTCTAGCATTTTTTTCTACCCGCCTTTCGTAGCAATCCTTTAATTGCCAGTTATAAAGAGACATTTGCCAATTAGAGCCAATTCGGACAATCTTATTTATTCGAATTGAATAAAATTGTGAAAAAATAATAATATTTTTAAAATTTTTTTTTTTCATTTGCGATAAAATTATTTTACAATGAAATGATTTTTTTTTTCAACACACGATGAATCTTTATATATTTATGTGAAATTTAATTTGAATTTTATGTTTTTATATCGTATGGAATCGGTTTGTTGTTCAAAAAATTATACAACATAAATGAATATTTTTAAGCGCAAAATCGCGATGATATTCAATGATATGCCAGAGACCCAAAATTTATCTCTGACAAAGATTTTTTAAAAAATTTTATCAGATTGTTTTATGTGCGTTTGTAGAGTCAAGTAAATTTGTTAGATTGTGCCGGTCTACACGGGTCTATAAGGACTCCTGACATTCCTAGGTGTCCGGTGTGAGCATCCGGTCGATCAATTCACCAGAGAGTCGTTTGATTCGTTTGAGAGAGTGACCACTTTGTTTGCCCTTCTCTCTGACCAATCTCGTCTCGAATTGCCTTTTCTCTCCACACTGTACTTCACTATATCTATATATGTATATAATATGATGTATACAATCGACTTACGTTATTTTATGTGTATATATATATATATATATATATATATATATATATATATATATATATCGCTTTGCAATTGGCCTTTTCACGCCGATTTACCGAAGAAATAAAAAAAGAAAATCTTTTCCGTCCGCGATCTGAAGGTCCGTTCGTTCTGTTCGCAGTTCGCTGATCCCCCGCTAGAGGAACTTGTCGTAAAATTGTGAATTCCCTCGTAAATTCTTTTACGATCAACTCTCGCTGCATCGAGTTCGCAGAAGAAGAGAAAAATAAAAGAAAAAGCGTATAAAATCGACTAGGTACTGGGGGTTTTTTGTTTTTTTTTTTTTTTTCTAGACTCTCCTAACTATTTTATTTCCTAACTCCTAATTAACAGCGAGATGTACAGGCAACTCTGAACGATCGATGTAGTGATCGAGAGTATGCCACGACATGCGTATATATACATATATATATATATATAAACGTATATATATACGACTATGTAGCGAGAGAAAAAACGATTCGGTGACGAAGTCGAGAGAGCTTGGAACGAAAATAGTGCGAGACATACGAGCGGTGTGTGTGGCACGACGAGTTTTAGCTACTGCAAGTCTGCAGTCCGATTTTCACACAACGTCTAAAATCTCCAACTTTTAATTATAGACTCACACGACCTTTCCGCGAAGGATTCTCGAGGCTGAAGCATTTATATATATATATATATATATATATATATATATATATATATATATATATATATATATTTTTTTTTCGTCGCGTTTTGCTGACTCGCACAGTATCGCAATTTTCTGCTCATTTTTCATTTTTCTTGTCTCTTTTTTTTTTTTTTCCCTACCAACCATTCCCAGCGAAGAAACCTTGAAAATTTATTTCGTTCAGAGTGATAATCCAACATCGCTAACTGTTACATGCGGGTGAGTCGTTCAGTCCACGAGATTTTTCGGTTGTCATCTCGTCAACGGCAATAAAATTATAATTTGAACTTCCGCCCGCGTTCAAGAAAATTTCGAGTCTAACGAATTAAAGTGTTGGCCGCATATGATTCTTTTTCACAGTCCGTGTGGCTGGACGGGGAAGGGGGGAGGTGAATATATCGTTGGAGAAAAATAAAAACGATTGAAAAAAAAAAAATTAGGTGCAAGAAATTTGGGATTAAAGGGGACGAAAAAAAAATATTGGCAAACAGCTGTCGGGTTTCGTCCCCTTGGAGAATTTTGGATATATAGACATTTCTTCGCGGATATTAAGAGACCCGAGGGCGTTAAATAAATTTATACCCCGACGAAAAAATTCCATTACGCGTTACCGCGGGGGATTTTCCCATATATATATACATATATATATTTATGTACGAAAAATAATATATAAATACGATTCTCGAATTTGTGAAGAGAGATCTTTCGACAATTTGTGAACGTCTCCCAAGAAAATCGAGGCTGTATCAAAATTTTCATTGTGCGATGAGATGGATACGAAAAAAAATAATAATATTAAAAATTCAAAGTCGATTATCACAAATATATTTTTAACGTTATTACGAATTTTATAAATTGACCTTGGAAAAATATTTTAAATATCAACGACACTTAATTTATGTTTTTTAAATCATTACGACTATATATATAGATATATATTTTAACATTGAATCGATTCTCTATTTTTCTCCACTATTAAATCTTGCACATTGAGCTGTATTAAGAGTGTCACGTGTGTCTCTCTTACTGGGTGTATCAGGGGCACGCGCAACCCGTACACATTTATACGCATTGGACAAATAAATTACGCGACCTTATTAGTACTCGACAAGGGAACCCATTCAGCCTTGGCATCTCTCGAGCCACTTCAACAGACACAGAGAGAGAGAGAGAGAGAGAGAAATATATATCGAAAATAAAACGAGAGCTTTGCCTGTCATTGACGAGTAAAAAAAAAAAGCATACACGTGGCACTCATGCACATGTGACCACGTGCTTAAAAAAAAAAATATTATCTCACGTGTTAAAAAAAAAATCTCATTCAATCATTTTTCCATGAAGGAATATTTTTGAAATAAATAAATATGTTATTCGATGAACAAAAAAAAAATCTCAGTTTATAATTTTTCAAACAATATAATATAGGATGAAAAAGAAAAGATCTGACGAAATATTGTACTTGAAAAAAAATCATTTATCACAGGATTAGTCGAGAGAAAGAGAAAGAGAGAGAGAGAGAGAGAGAGAGAGAGAGTAGATAAATCATCAATTATATTTTTTCTGAGCTGTTTCTGTTGGATTATTGCGTGGGCCGAGTCATAATTATATTCTTGGTATATATATATATATATATATATATATATATATATATATATATATATATATATATATATATATATATGTGTGTGTGTGTGTGTGTGTGTACACAATACATAATGCGTGTGATATTATATCTATATTTGTGTGATATTACGGAGTGAACGAAGCCTCGAGCATTTTTTTGTGTCACGGATATATGTCTCTCATATGTGTATATAGAAGAGAACAGTTTTGGTGTTGGGAGAGGAAAACGTCTAACCCGTGAGGTGACCAATGTAATGACTCTCTCTCTCTCTCTCTCTCTCTCTCTCTCTCTCTCTCTCTCTCTCTCTCCCTCTCTCTCTCTCTTGTCTAGTTTCTAGTTCCATGGAGCCTAAACCGTTAATGCGAGGCCCCCCAAGTAATATGGAGCAGGTCAGCTGTTGGCTATTCATTTAGTGTACGAAATAAAAGTCTCTCTCTCTCTCAATCTTTTCTTCCGCATTCTGCTTTATCTGTACCATTTTACTCCTTCTTTACCCCCTTAGGGCTTGAATTTCGAAAAATTCTTCCCAGTGGATGCCTCTACGTCATAGAAGGAATATACCCGGCAAACTTCATGTTTCTACTTTTTTTCTTTATTTAAATTTTTTTTTTGAATTAAAGTTTTTTTTTTTTTTTTAATTATTATTTTTTTTAATTAATTTTTAAGAACGGTTTGTTACGAGTTGATATCTCTGATTCTAGGCGACCAAAGAACAGCATCAGTTGTAAGTTATGGGACGAGAGAGAGAGAGAGAGAGAGAGAGAGAGCAGAATACATTTTGCTCTAATGGTAAGTGAGTGTGTGCCAGTGGGCTAGAGTAGGTAGGTGGGAGAGGGGGGGGGGGGAGATTTTGCCTACAGATCGATCGTGATTGTGAGGATCGATCACGCAGACCACTGAGTGGGCCATTTTACGTACGTATCACGTCGTATCGTCAATTAAAATTAATTACGAGCTTAATAGCTCCCTATTCCCAGCGTATAAACGTTGTATGAGACGAATGTCATCGAGCACGAGAGAGAGAGAGAGAGAGAGAGAGACAGAGAGAGAGAGAGAGAGAGAGAGAGAGAGAGAGAGAGAGAAGTTAACACTGCGAACGTAATATATTTTTTTTTTTTTGCCAAAGCAATAGGGACGTGCCATCGCTATATACTTGACCGACTTAACGATGAGATCGTTTTAAAGTGTATGTGAAAAATTTTGCACGTCAATTTTGAGCTACCTGACAAATTATATATTTAAGAAATTTTGTTAAATTGTCGTGAAATTGCAGCTTGTGTATAATTTATTATCAAGAATGCGTAAATTACAATATCTGTATGCACACAGATGTAACAATAATAATAATAATAATTTCGTAATTATAAATTCAAGTCGTAAAATTACCAGTATCGTGTACGTATGATTGACCTTGCAAACTGTCGAAAAAGTTCTCATAACATTTTATATATATATATATATATATATATATATATATATATATATATATATATATATATATATATATATATATATATATATATATATATATATATATAATGTTATGAGAACTTTTGTATGTATGTATGTATGTATGTATACGAGTATGCGAATGAACTCGAATTTTATACACATAATATATACGAATTAATGTTGCGTATAGCGATATGGGAGCTCGTTGGTCCCCATTTAACGCGCATTCTTCTCATGTCTCGTTCAAATTAAATTACCGTTAGAGGCAAAAAAAAAGACCAGGCACACATATATATATATATATATATATATATGTGTGTGTGTGTGTGTGTGTGTGTGTCGCGGTTTTTTTTTTCTTTAATTCTTCATACCAAGCCCATTGTTGTCTATCTCTCTCTCTTTCTCTTTTATTCTTTTCTATCTTACTTTGGCTCCGATCTAAGACTTTTCCACGCTCTGCCAGGCTCTTTTGGATGAACAATGAACGATGATGATGACGCGTGCCAAAGAATTTTTAAGAGACCAAATCTAGTGTATCAAATATAGTGGATCAGTTTGCAAGACTATCGTGATTCATAAAACTGACGAGTTCTTTGCGTCTGTTGCTGATTGAATTGGGCAAAAAAAAACAAGAGTGGAATCAGAAAAATTGAAGTTTAAATATAATTGTTTTTTTTTTTTTTTTTCACCATACAAATTGATAAATTTTGCTTGAAAAATATTTGTAAATAATGATAAAAATTTTTTTCGTAATACATTTTACAGCACAAAAATTAACAAAGTTGCGCATGATTAAGGTATCAAAAGGAATTAAAGAAAAAAATCTTGATTCACAAAAAAAATATAAGTAATGAAAAAAAAAAAAAAAAAAAATCTTATCATTCTGTGCGATTGGCGGATAAATAGCAATGAAATGTATGAAAAGCAAATCTCGGTGTTTTCCTCTCTCTCTCTCTCTCTCTTTCTCTTGTTCATAATTTTTCTCTCGCAACGCCGGTCACGTGACCGTTGGCACGGAGAGGGACACGCGTCAGAGCGTGCAGATTGTGCGTAAGAGAAATGTGACTAGTTGCTTGTGTCAGGACTCTCGTACCATAACTCAGAGGATGCCAAAAGGGCCCCTCGGGGGACCGAGCGAAAAGGGACAGAGGGAGGGAGAGAGAGAGAGAGAGAGAACTTAACATGCACGACTTCTCCGAGCCCCTTTTTTTTCCCCTATGAGATTATATTGTATATGTGCCTTGTTTGTATGTATTTTTCAAATCTACACACACACATGTATATATATATATATATATATATATATATATATATATATATATATATATATATATATATATATATATATATAAAATAGAAGCGGAAAGAGAGGCTGTTTGAGACCAGGAGAAGCCGAAGAGACACTTTTGCGCTGGCTCACCCGAGCAAACGAACAACCGAGCGTGTTTCTGCTCTCCTCTCTCGGGGGGTCAGAAACCTCCGTGAGCTCGAGACGAGCCGCGACAACAATTTATGGGCAAACACACACACACACACACACATATATGTATATATATATATATTCCTGAGTAAAAGTGATCTGTCGAACGCAATTTTTCACGAAGCCAATACGAAAACGTATGTTGAGCACTTTTTTTTTTTTTTTTTTCCCCTCAATTTTGGCAAAATAATTTACGGACAATGTTGAAATTTTTTTTATTTTTCAATTGAAATTTTTTTTTTTAAATCGAAAAAAAGAGAGAATATGAGAATATTGAATCATGAAAATAGAGAAGAAAATAATGTTGAAACTTGTAATGTAAAAAAAAAAAAGAAGTTCGTTAGTTTTCATGGCCCTTAATCGTTGTGGAAATATACCCTAAGGGTGGGGGGGGGGGGGGTGAAATGAAGAAATGGGGTGAGAGAGAGAGAATGGTGGCGACTGAGCTTTTATTCCTTGATGCATTTCGGACTTTTACTTTCCACCACTGCCATTAAAAGCTTCACTTGACTGTGTGTGTGTGTGTATATATATATATATATATATTTGGGCAGGAAAGGTTGTGTACTATAATGGTATGGAGTAGACTTGGCGCAATGTCAAACGCGATGGATATTATTCTCTCTGTCTCTGTCTCTGTCTCTGTCTCTGTCTCTGTCTCTGTCTCTGTCTCTCTCTCTCTCTCTCGAAAACGCATCCACCAGACACATTTACCGATTTACATTATAGAAATTATTAACGCGACGGTCCTTTTTATTCAGCATTTATTCGTGTAAAAATTCAACTTTTTAATGGTAAAAAGTCGATTTGAAGATACATCGAATGATAGATAATTTTATAATTGCACAAAGATTGAAAAAAAAAAATCCATAACGATTGATCATAGCTGAGCGGGCAACAACACTTTTGCAACTGATGAATAAAAAAAAAAAATCCATTCTCAAGTTTATTATTCGACTCGGTAAATATAATAACAATAATAATAATAAAAACCCTACACGTTATACATTCAATTCAATGCTCAGACGTACATGGGGCATTCCATATCAAATCGGGCAGAGTCACATTGACCATTGATCGCCATGATGATTTTTATTTTTTCCTCCTCGTGTGTGTTAAAAAAATAACGTACGAAATATTAACATTTTCTTTTTTTTTTTAAATTTTATATCGAAAAATATTTTTTTATTTCCAAAACCTCCCCATGAAAATGACAAAAATCATTCAATGTTTAAAAACAAAAAAAACGTAATTATTAATAATTGTATATTTCATATGTCAAAGTGGAAATATTTCATCGGATATAAAGTAAGAACGTTTTTTATATTTTTTTAAATAATTACAAACCACTCAGGATATAGAAATTTGCTCAAAATTCATTTTTTTTTGTTTTTTAAATGAAAATCGATACGAATAATTTATTCTCATATACCCGCCAAAATATTCAGAGGGAAAATTTTTTTTTAATTAATGAAGCTTTATTATCTATATAGGGCTCGATCGATTTAGCCTGGAACGGCCCATATCCACACATGCACCGTAATATACTCACCTGGAAGATGTAACACTTTGCTCTCGTAGTCATATATATATACACAATTGCCGTACTTATAATAATAGTAATAATAATTGAATAATAATAATAATAATAATATAAAGCGAGTGTTGGATACGACCAATTACGACCTCGTTTCGTTCGTTCTCATTATAGCCTTGCCCCTGTGTACTCGCTCATTGTTCCTCATTGTTACTCTACTTGTTTCTATTTAACGCTTTTTTTATCCTCTCGCTCCCACCTATCTGTATATATATATATATATATATATATATATATATATATATTCATATATATATAGATGGGAGCGAGGAGGATAAAATATATATATATACTTTTACTAAAATGAGAAGAACGACGACAGACGCCTAATTAAAGGACGTTTTATGTTTGCCAGGTATTCGCCAAGTGTACAAAAGATAAAAGATTGTAAATAGGATCGCACAACAAGAGGTGGATACAATCAAGCCAACGAGCATCGAGTGAAGGACGGTGGGAGGGGAAGAAAGAAAGAGAGAGAGAGAGAGAGAGAGAGAGAGAGAGAGAGAAGAGCTCGGTAGCGGTAAAGAGAAGGCTCGAGTATAATGACGAGCAACGGTGAGGTATGGGTTCAATGGTTCACGTGTTGTTTGACCCAGCAAGGTCCAGCAGCAGCTCGTAGCAAGAGACAAAGGCCACAGCAGCAGCAACAGCAAAGGCTCAGGATAGATCGCAGCATGATTGGTGCACCGACGAATTTTCAACATACCGGCCATATCGGGGGTGGCGATTTGGCTGATATGGCAAGCGCTCATTTATCAGCGATACAAAATCAGATGCAGGGAAAAGGCGGCTACGAGGCATCCTTCGGTGTTAAGGTGAGCTTTTTTTCATTTTTTCTTTTTTTTTCCTCCGTTTTTTTCTCCCCCACCGCCACCTTTTTGTCAACTTGTAATCAATTGATTAATCAGCATTTTTTTTTTAATTCTTTTAAAATTTAATTTTTATTTCTCATAATATTGAAAATCGATTGACAAATTATATTCAGAGAGTTTCGTGAAACAAGTAAAAAGTCTTCCCGTTATCACTCAAACGACCTTGCGGTCAAATAAGACTTTGACCTCCTCGCGTCTCTTGGCGTCTCTTGGCGTCTGTTCGCATCACAGCGTGTGTATGCAAGATGCAAACAAAAAGTTTTAACTGTTGATGATGATGATGGCAAAGTTTCGCGAGACTCGCCGCTCTCCTCGTCGACCTACTTTTCTTTCAATCTCATTCTCAATATGCAGTCCGAATTTTTCTCTCTCCCCCGTTGAGCTTTTATAACACGGGCACATTCGATGTATCTCATGAACGCGAGTCGTTAAGCTTTCAGACTTTTAGCACACAAAACCCGAAAAAAAAAAAAAACTTTTGAGATATTCGAATAATGGGAAAGCATTCATTCGACATTCTTATCAAAGCTCAAATAAAATGGAGTTTGATAATTTTTACATGTCAATATTAAATTTTGCATTTTTCTTTTATTCTTAAGATTTTTTTCACGATAAAGCTGTATTTAATATATAGACCAAGATGTATCAATAAAGATCAATAAAGATGTATTTCCTTTAAATTTTCGTTAATTTAAAAATAAAGTAAAATTAATTCCAATCGAAAGAATTTTTATCCATATTGACCAAATTCATACAATTCATACATAAAAAAAATAAATGATAATTATTATTATTCATTTTCAATCAAGTGAGTGTTTTTTTTTTTTTTTTCATCCCTTGAAAATGGCGAATTGCATTTGTATATCGCGTCACGGTTCGACGCGAGCTGACTCGCGGTCAAGTGCTCTTGGAACGAGAAATAATGTTACGCATCGTGGGCACCTAAACAGGAATATATATATATATATATATATATATATATATGAATGAGCGTCGCGTTGGTCGCCCGTGGAAGCAGCATGAACCCTTCCCACGTGCCCGGATGTAACACGCGCAGTTTATAAAAGTATACTATGTGCACTGTAATGTGTTACTTGAGCACGAAGCTCTCCCTTAAGCTACACTAGTGAAACGTGTGCCCCCCTCCCTCTACATATATATATATATATATAAATATTTTTTTTATCTACCGGATGATAAGTTACCTGTTGGCTGCTCTGGCGTGATTCAGAATACTCGATATATCGATCTTCAGTACTTCATGCCACCTTATATAGCAATCTTAACTTGTAACTTTAGCTTCACCATTTGACTTTGAATAATATTACTCTGTGACTATGAAGAAATCCAATTGATGCTCTTATTAATTTAAATTTGAATTATAATTTTGCCCCATTATATTCGTCCATTTTGAAAATTATAAATTATTGAAAAATATTTTTTTTATCTACCGGGTGATAAGTTACCTGTTGGCTGCTCTGGCGTCATTAACCATTTGGCTTTACCATTTGACTTTGAATAATATTACTCTGTGACTATGAAGAAATCCAATTGATGCTCTTATTAATTTAAATTGGAATTATAATTTTGCCCCATCATATTCGTCCATTTTGAAAATTATAAATTATTGAAAAATATTTTTTTTATCTACCGGGTGATGAGTTACCTGTTGGCTGCTCTGGCGTGATTCAGAATACTCGATATATCGATCTTCAGTATTTCATGCCACCTTATATAGCAATCTTAACTTGTAACTTTAGCTTCACCATTTGACTTTGAATAATATTACTCTGTGACTATGAAGAAATCCAATTGATGCTCTTATTAATTTAAATTGGAATTATAATTTTGCCCCATCATATTCGTCCATTTTGAAAATTATAAATTATTGAAAAATATTTTTTTTATCTACCGGGTGATGAGTTACCTGTTGGCTGCTCTGGCGTGATTCAGAATACTCGATATATCGATCTTCAGTACTTCATGCCACCTTATATAGCAATCTTAACTTGTAACTTTAGCTTCACCATTTGACTTTGAATAATATTACTCTGTGACTATGAAGAAATCCAATTGATGCTCTTATTAATTTAAATTGGAATTATAATTTTGCCCCATCATATTCGTCCATTTTGAAAATTATAAATTATTGAAAAATATTTTTTTTATCTATCGGGTGATGAGTTACCTGTTGGCTGCTCTGGCGTCATTAACCATTTGGCTTCACCATTTGACTTTGAATCATATTACTCTGTGACTATGAAGAAATCCAATTGATGCTCTTATTAATTTAAATTGGAATTATAATTTTGCCCCATCATATTCGTCCATTTTGAAAATTATAAATTATTGAAAAATATTTTTTTTATCTACCGGGTGATGAGTTACCTGTTGGCTGCTCTGGCGTGATTCAGAATACTCGATATATCGATCTTCAATACTTCATGCCACCTTATATAACAATCTTAACTTGTAACTTTAGCTTCACCATTTGACTTTGAATAATATTAATTAATTAATTACTTATTAATTTAAATTTGAATTATAATTTTGCCCCATTATATTGGTCTATTTTGAAAATTATAAATTATTGAAAAATATTTTTTTTATCTGCCGGGTGATAAGTTACCTGTTGGCTGCTCTGGCGTCATTAACTTTAGCCTTACCATTTGACTTTGAATAATATTACTATGTGACTATGAAGAAATCCAATTGATGCTCTTATTAATTTAAATTGGAATTATAATTTTGCCCCGTTATTTTTAATTCTTTTCTTTTCTTTTAATTTATCGACGGAATGAAATTTCAAAGCAAAAAAAAATCTTTGATGAACAGATTTTTTTTTCTACTATAGTGGGGGGCAAAAAAAGATGTTTGACCGACCACATATATAATGGTGAGTGAGCGAGCGAGAGAGCGAGCGAGTCCTCTTAGCGGGTCCCTTTATTAAAAATAGTCCAAGAGTGAAGAGTATGAAAAAGCGAGACGAGGAGAAACGAGGCGAGAAAAGATGGCCATTAATGATAAGAGAACTGCAAAGTGGAGCGCATTCCATGCAACGCGCTGTCAATGGCAAAAAGGCTTTTCTCTCTCTCTCTCTCTCTCTCTCCCTCCTCTCGCTGTCCCTCTGGTGGGTTTTTATTTGAGCGCCGGCGTCGTTTCGATTGACCCGTGACATCTCCTCGTTGTCTCTCGTTTTTCCTGTACGTGGCATTGCAAAATGCTCGTTAATGACGAACTACACACGAAGGTCAATTAATCGCTCGCTCACCACAGGGTCTTTGTGGTCAATTTTGTCACACACACACGAATGACGATTTAAAAAATGAAAAAAAAAATCCTTTGCACAGTACTCGTCGCGATTTTGAAAAAAAAAAAGTCTGCACGAAAACAAAAGGGTGGCTTTAATTTCTTTTTATATGAAAAAAAAAATTGTCTCAAATGTTTTTGCTGATTTTTTGAAAGCATAAAAACGTGCAATAATATAGGATATTAAACTTAAACGAGCCAAATATTAGACGGTGTCGGGAAAAAAAAAATTATTGCAGCGGGAGGATTTTTAAAAATTTAATACCGTTCGAGGAAATTTGGGAACAAAATTCCAGAGGGACTCACGGAATTGTCGATATGAGCTGGAATACCCCATATATATATATATATGCATGTATACATTTTGTCTCAGGATTCTATTATGTTCGATTCACGAAATAATTTATTGCTCATTTAAGGGGGCACGACCTCTTTCGATTAATCGGCAATTCATGAACCCACATTCGTCTCTCTCTCTCTCGTTCATGTTTTTCTCTTCATTCTTATTGTGCCAAGTTCTCACGTCATGAATTACATCATTCAGAGTCGTTTATAACGAGGCCCGTTAGCACCTTATCCACACACACACACACACACACACACACACACACCAGAATGTATAATATCCATCGTACTGTACACTCGACGTATTCCTCTACCCCGGATTTTTTTTTTTTTTTAATTTTTCATCCGCGTATTCCTACGACGTACTTTTTGGTTGAATAAATCAGGCAGAGGATCATCAGAGAGCCGCCGGCAATAATTTACATTGAGGAAAAACTTTAGAAAATTATATAAGAATAAAAAATAAAAATAAAATAAAGAACGAGAGTATTATGAAGAATATGAAGATGAGGAAAGATCGGACGAAGAAGACGATGAAGCCCTTCGTCTTCTCGCCAATCTTGCGGAAGAAGAACCAAGCAGGAATGAACGAAAAAAAAAAGAAAAAAAAAAAGAAAGAAGGAGCGAACATTCGTCTGATCAGTGGACCACAGCAGTCACCACCATTAGGAGCAAAAACATCATTTCATGTATATATATATATATATATATATATATATATATACGTGTGTGTGCGCGTGTGTGTAAAAGATTGTGTAGAGGCTACAAAACGACGTGGTCCGAACACGAAACAAAGACTAGTGCGAAAGAGAGGAAGCGAGAAGGAACGATGTATAGAAATATACAAGAAACGAAAAGGACTCGCACACGAGGAAACTCGTGTAGCGCGTAAACCAGTTTTTCGGTTGTACGTAGCGTGTCTTGTACGCACTCTTGCTCCTCTCTCACTTTTATCCCTCTTTTTCTCGTTTTTTTCTCTCCTGTTTTCTCAGCTCTCTCTACTATACCTACTCCTTGTAATTTCCTCCACAGATGGAACATTTAGAATTTGTTTGTTTGTTTTTTCACCCCCTATGTCAAGATTTGCGTAATTTTTCTGTTATACTAACTTCTTTGTTTTTTTTTTCTCGTATAAAATTAAAAAAATTTCATAATTAATTGTCTCTCGAATGATTTCATGAAGAATTTTTCTAAATAAAAATCAAATAGAATTGAATTTGTGGTAATTTGTTAAAAATTGGGTTTTTTTTTTCTCGTAGATTTCGGTCCGATTTTTCCAAACGTACAATTTACATACAAAAACCCAAATTCTTCAATTCTCGAATAACATTCCTCTCGACCGATTTCCTCTTTGCCTCGTTTAAATCCTTTTCATAAAACGTTCAGAGCCTCGATTGATTTTCCACGTGAATGGATATAATTTTCTCGATTCACCCACGCAAAATTCACATATTCATCTCAAAGTTTAATAAAAATTCTCTTTGCAATAAAAAAAACAAAAAATTCTTACTAAATTGCTTATAAATTTGAGGTAAAATTAATTATTACGTGAGAATTAGATATTTATAATTTATACAATTTATTCATATACAGCAGAGTAATTTGGCACTTTTTTCACTATATAATAATTGGATAAATTACGTAATTTTAGTCGTGACTGAAATAATTATTGCGGCTACTGCAATTTCTCCGAGTGCTTCCTCGATGTCTGGCTGGGGTTTGATCGAAAGTTTTCTGGTCTTTTTTTTTTCCTTTTTTTTCTCATAATCTTGCTTGGCAAATAATTCTTATCATTAATCAGATGCACGCCGTCGTATTGATATATATATATATATATATATATATATATATATATATATATATATATATATATATATATATATATATATATAAAAGGAGGAGAGAGGAAAGAATGATCTCGCGAAAGAAAATGCGGGTCTGTCGTTCTGCACGAGTTACGTTTGATCGTGTATGCGTGTTATATCGTACGCGGCCCGTTTCATATTTACATTTGCCCGATGAAAAGCGTGGAGCCCGGTTAAATTTAACAAGCGGGTCCCTTGTTGGCTCTTGTCGGTGATTGTGAGTTTTGCTGCGCTTCCGCATCGTCGTATTCCTATTGCTGCTGGGATTCCATTATTGCCCGCCGTCTCTTCGATGATTTGGATGTCGTTTTTTTTTTTCGTTATTCCATTTCTTCTTCTTTTTCTTGTTCATTCTCGAAGAAGATGATGCTCCACTCGAATCGTTAGTCTGTGTCAGATTCTCGAGTATGTGCTCAAACATTTCAGAATTAGCAGACAATCACCCACATATATATATATATATATATATATATATATATATATATATATATGTGTAGGTGATGTGCTCAAACATTTCAGAATTAGCAGACAATCACCCACATATATATATATATATATATATTCGAATCTTCAGTTATAACGCATTGGAAATTCCTTGGGATAATTTAGAGACGTTATCGCGAACTCTTAATTTTTTCGCAGAGTTCTTTCTTTTAATTTATAGCGTGTATCAAGGAATAGAAAAAAAAACAATTTATAACTCGAGCTGTTTGCAAGAATTGTCGAGATACGATATTTTCAGAGTTTTTATGCAATTTGTGTTTTTTTTTTCTTCTTTCTTTCTTGATCAAAAATCAATATCAGTGAGAAATAATTGCACTTGTCTAATTTTTAAATGTTTATCTGATTGAGGATAAAATGAGTAACTAGTAAATTATTCAGCGATTATTTTGTCCCGCGGCTGGGACAAGAACAGCAGAGTTAAAAGAAAAATGGGGGGAAAAGAAAAAAAAATTGAAATATTTCCTCCCTCGAGTCTCAGAGGCGCGCGCGCGAGCACACAGAAGAGAAAATGGTTTGTCTGTTGGACGGGGCGCGAGAGAGTTTTCTGTACTCGCGAGAGACCGTTGAGTCGTGACTGGGGACTCGCGTTCGTCCTCGATAAAATCGGGCTAACCATTGCCGGGCAAAAAGAACAGAGAGAGAGAGAGAGAGAGACGAATGTAGGGGCAAAGACTGGATATACAGACGTTGGCATAGTGCGAAAAGTAACTTGGATACGAGCAAGCGAGGCCAAAGGCACACCACGAGGAAGAAAAAAGTGCAGCAACACGCCATGTCAAAGGGAGTGGAAGGTCAAAGACGATGCCCAGCATGGAGAACGTTGTATAGTGAACGATGAAAAAAAAAAAAAAAAAAAGAGAAAGAAAATCTCGCAGGGTCGTCCTGGCCTCCTCTCTGTCGTTGAACGTGTCGAGAGTGCATCGCGCAAAAGTCCTCGGTATTTGCGAACCGAGTCCCGTCGTTCTTCACCCGCTGCTCCGCTTCGTTTTTCTCTTCTCAATCTCTCTCTCATCCGTCGTTCCGTTCGCTTGCACGAGATATGTACCGTTGCCAGTCGTGCCAGGGCAGCACAGAGAACGCTTGGGATTAATCCCCCTCCCCTCCCCACCCAGCACGTCGTCTTTGAAAAAACAAAAATGAAATGAAATGAAAATAAACTAAAAAAATGAGCAAACGCGAGCCATTAATGCATCAGCGCGTCCATTTCGATCCTCCGGAAATGTTTTATCAAATTGTCGAATCTTTGAAAAAATTTATAAGAAAATTTCGAGAGCATACTTTTCTGCCCTTCGTTAAATAAATAATTTTCTGTATGTGTTTATATTTATATCAAACGTCTCTTTTTTTTTTTCCCATAAAGGGTCGAATTTATATTTTTTGTTTAATTTTTCTATAAATTTTATTATTTTATTTATTTATTTATATTCAGGACATTTTTAACAAGGACAATTATTCTGTTTACAGGCTTGCTGAGGGACCGTTGCACCGAGGGTGCTCGAGACTGACCTGTGACGAGCCTCGCGGTGGATATCGATGAATATTATTTAAAAAAATATATATATAAAAGATAAAATCAACTGGGAGAAATTCGACGAGAGCGACACGTGCAAGAAATATTCTTCGAATGCCTGAAAATTGCGAAGGAGGAGCAGGAGCAGAGGGAGGAAGAGGAGGAGAAGAAGAATGAAAAAATAAAGTTGTAAATAGATTCAATGGATGTTCCATTGGAAGCTGAAAGTGTTGAATGGAATCTCGAGATGCAGCGAGCCTCTCAAAGTATTGCCAGCAAAAGAGACAATAATCCAACTGTTGGCTTTGCTGTGACATCGAAAGAAAAGAAAACAAAACGAAACAAAAAAATATCTGACGACGATCCAAAAAGCCGCCGCGCCAAAATCCTGCTCCGAAGAGATCCAAATAAACAAAAAAATCACTTCATCGTCCTCTTCCTTTTCCGTCTCGCATTTCTCATCCGGGGACCAATAACGCGAGTTTTCGTGGCGCTATTACGGACACCTAAAATTCCAAGTAAGCCACGAAACAAATATTTCAAAATTCTCCTTTCATGATATCCAAAAATTTCCACAAAAAAAAATTACCGCCTCAAATACGTGCCTAAAATCTCATCTCATTGCTCCCTCAGTCTTTTTTTTTTTCTTTTTACTTTGTTCTCTTCATCTCAATCACAATTATTCAAATCATTATCGTTCTCATTCGCGCCCGATCGTCGTTTCTCAATATCCTCGCATTCACCGCACAATTTTGTGATAAAAACCCGCGTCAACCGTTCCTCCGATTTTTTTTTTTGTTTTTGTGCTCTGCGTGATGAGGATTTTTTTTTTCTCAATAATTAATTTTTTTAATTCACGCCCGTGGCAAAAATTAACGAGTCACTTTTCAAAGTGTAACTGTTGAATTTTTCAACGAAAATTCGGAGGAAATGCGGTTTATACGCAATCGACTAATTGTACTATTTCAATGAGCTTCGCGCCATTGATTTTTTATATTATTATTATTATTATTATTATTATTATTGATAATTTTTGCACTGCCTTGTGACGGTGCAGCGTCGTTTTCGACGTTGCCGCCGTATATTGGCGATATATCAGCAGCAAATTTGTATGCTCCATGCGACTCAAACCCTCGTGTTCTCTCTCCCTCTCTTATCCTCGGTGCAAAAATAATAATTGGAGAAAAAAAAAAAAAAAAAAAAATAGAAATCTCCAACAATTTTGAATCTCGTGTACGAAAATCGTTTCTCAAAATTTTATCGAGTACTAAAAATCTCTACTAACCCCCAGATCAGTTTTGCACCGCGATCTGTATTTATTTATTATTTATCGACGAGAGTTCTTTCCTTTGCCCTCCCCTGAGTGCGCGAGTTTCCTCTAAGAAAGAGATATTATTTATTAAGCTTGACTTTTCCATAGTATCCCGTTCCATTTTTCTCTCTCTCTCCCTTATCAACGACGCTGTACGTTAATTTTAAGCGATAATTAAGAATTAAGGTGACGAGAGAAAATCGCGTACACGGAACACACACACATATATATATAGTGTATTATGATTATTATTATAAATAATGATAGAGATAAGAGAGGCAGTCGACGCACGTATAGTTGATTTTTTTTAAATAATAAATGCTATATATTGACTCGTATTTACAGCGAGTTACCAAAAGTTTACTTATGAACAAAATTAATGGCTCTATCCTTGTCGAACGTTTAAATGATGATAAAAATTCGTCAAAGTAGGAAAAGTAAATGTCGAAGGCAAAAAAAGTGAGCCAACGGTACTATATATATTTTACAGTCTCTAGTGTAAAGAAAGAGCAGACGTTTCACGCTTGCATTTTTTCTCTATGAAGCGTAACACTTTTTTTTTTTTTTTTTTTTTTTTTTAATAAAACGATCTATGAGAAGGAAGTAGCGATACAACGTATCGTGATTTTGTTAGCATAGCACTCTGTGGTCTCTCGAGAATGGAAAAAAAAACACTCAAAGACTGTTATTGACAAGACTTTCGCGGTTTGAAAGATTAAAAAAAAAAAAAAAAACATCGAATATAAAAAAAAAAGTCTCACAAACTCACACACACACTTAAGGGTCGCGTTCTTCGTTAAGAGGGATCTCGTTCGTTCGATTTAAGCAGGTCAGTAGTATCGAAATTTTCATCGGGAGAAAACGTCCTTGTAAGATGAGAGGAATTTATGGCATGACAGTGCAATAAGAGCAAAGTGCAAAAAAAAAAATAAATGAATATGATCATTCGAGCTTTTGTGAGATCATTGAAATTGAGAAGGAAAAAATTGATTATTCCAAAAGGACACTTGTGCGCATATTTACGTTTGTAATAATACGAAAAATTCGACGAGAGTTTGATGATAGTTGCGATGAGAAGTATTGATGACGATGCGGAAAAAAATGTCGACAGATTAAGTTTTTTTTTGTTTAAATTTTTTTTTTTTTTAAACGTTAGATTGTTATAAATTTGTCGCTTCCGTGGTTCGATTAGACGAGTAAGGAGGAAATATATAGAAGAAGAAGAAGAAGAAGAAAAAACCACGAGTATTTCTATCCTAGTTCGTAAAGTTTAAGAGGAAAAATAATGACTGTAACTTCTATATACGATGTAAGAATAAACAAAAAAACAAAATTATATCTTATCGATCTTGTCCCCATACGGACTTGTGTAAGCAAATATGCGTTCGCGTTTCATTGATAGAATTGTCGAGGAGAAAAAAAAAATTATCAACTTCCATACTCCAAATGATATTTATTAATTAATTAATCATAAACACACACACACTAAGTCCTATCGTCGAATCACACCTAGTTAAAGTAGATTTTTTTCGTCAAAATACTTCCCCATATTTACCGCTAGGTGCGCCACTATCGCCAGGCTTGAGGAAACCTCAATTAATGGGATAAATGTTTATTTTGCCAGGTTTTACGTCAACTACAAACACAAGTACAGGATATCGAGTCCAAAGCAGTCTTTAATTACCCAAAAATTATGATAGATACTTAATTTTCAGCATATTAATCTTTTGCTTGTACCCCCCACCCCTGAACCTGTGGCGCCGCCATAGTGGAGACTTTCGTTTTCCATGAAAAAACTTAATTAAATCAAAATTTAATTGGCGACTCTTCCAAGCCAACTTGCACGTTTATTGCATTTATTCACTAGAAAAAAAAAAATATTAAAATCACATTGATCATTTTTCTCATATAAAATTTAGTCACTCGCCGCATCTGCAGCCCCATCAGCGTCGCCACCGCTGCCGGATGCGCTTTCCGAAGCGCTGTCGGAATCCTCGTCAGATTCTTTGAGAACTTTGCCCTTTGAGTGCTTCTTCGATCTTCCAGCCTCAAAATCCGAGCCCTCCTCGTCCGACGAGTATATATTCGATGCAGCTGAAACACAAGAGTACACATTTCATTCTGTAAAAGTTTCCCCATTTTCATATCAAGGAATTTTCTAAATTGTGGCAGCTCCACATTGAAGCCTCGTGAATGAAAGGCAATTATGATGGAACATTTTTCAATTTATTTGGAGGTGGGGGGGGGGGGGGGATGTGCCCCAAAAACCCATTATAACGTTTTCTTTTTTGTTTTTAACTTTTTTTCCCGCAGTTGCAGAATTTGAAGATCTCTTACCTTTAGTGGCGGCTCCACCTTTTTTGTATTTGTTCTTTATGGCCGCCAAAGATATGGCGCCCTCGTCGTCGGAACCATCATCGTTGTACGTGTCAGCCCCATAACTTCCGGAAGCACGACCGGAAGCTCTGCCACTACCGCTCGCCTTTTTCGGTTTTGGCTGTACGCGCATGGCCATGCGAAGTTTCTCCTCTTCTTTCTGAAAATTCGATACCGATCGTCAATTTAGATGAGAATTTATTGGAAAAAAAAGAAAAAGAGATGAAGAAAAAAAAAATTGTCAAATTTGAAGTATCATCTCTTTACCTTCATCATTTCGTATCTGTTTTGATCGGGATTCATGCCAACTTGTGACAATACTTTGATACCAGAAGTCTTTTGCGATCTGTCGGCCAATGACATTGTCATTTTTCTGTGAGTGAACGATTCCGTCGAGTGAGGTCTGAATGTTAATTTGGTACGGAAAACAGCCTGACCCTGAAGACCGGTGCCCTGACGTATGTAAAGATGATTGTGATCGCCTTGGAGTGGTTGTTTGTAAACGTCAAATATTTCCGAGCCAAGATGAAGGGACATGCTGCCATCTGACCACCGGACAAATCTTGCATTGCTCTCTTTAACAATTTTTCCATCATCACCGTAAGCATCCTTCCATCTTATTGTATTTTCAACTTTGAGCTTCAGCCTCGCCCGACCTTCCTCATCCAGGGTTTCCTCCTCGTCTATCTCATCCTCGTAAGTCTCATGCTCGAACGGTCTTGTCTCAACTGACAAGAAATTTGGCAATTTTACAAAATGAATTTCGCGACCAAGATCAGTTGAGATTTTTGGTATCTCCACGTCAATTCGAGTCTCTGGTGGTGGTTCTGGCTCGTCCTCTTTCTCTCTCTCGTCGTCCTGGGGTAGAAAAAAACAAAAAAAACAAAAAACCTCACAAACGTGCAAGTAGGAAAGAATTTCAAGTGAAAACGAAATTAAACGAACGTCATTAATCACCGCTCGATGACTGGGTCCTTCACCTCCGCTGTCGGATCTTCGATCGCGACTTCTGCTTCGACTTCTGCTTCGACTACGACTTTTGCTTCTACTGCGACTTCTGCTACGACTTTGACTCTTTCTCTTGTTATCCGTATCCTTTTCTTTTTCCTCGTCGGTACTTATATCGCTCGCATCGCCAAAAAGAGCATCGGCAGTTGGCTCATTAGCTTTCTGCGTAACGGGCTCTTCCTCCGAGTCCGAATCAATCAATGGTCTCTGTTTTTTCGTTACTTTTTCCTTCTCTGTTTCCGATCCAGATTCAGCAATTTCCCGTTTTCGTTTTACTCCATCCCCGTCATCGCTCTCCACGTCTGACTTTTTAGCCTCGTCGTCCTTTGTTTTAAATGATTTCTCCGACTCATCGTTGTCGCTTCTCTCATCCTTTGGACTCTGTGATTTTCTCGATCTTGGGCTTGCGTCGGTTTTTGGACTTGCTGGACTTGTCGATGATCTTGGTGTGCCATCAATTTTCGGACTGGCGGTTGTCCTTGATCTTGGACTTCCGTCAGTCTTTGGGCTAGCTGGTGTTCTCGATCTTTGACTTTTCTCGCTCACCTTTGAGCTTGCCGGTGTCTGTGGTCTTGGACTACCAGCCTCGCCTATTTTTGGGCTTGCAGGTGTTTGAGATTTAGATCTGTTGCTTCGATGCGATCCGCTCGCGATTGAGGCTCGACTGTCGGCTGATCCGCTGCGTGATCGATTGCTCTTTGGCGATCCAGGAGTTTGTGATCTTCGGCTCGAGGGTGATGCTTGACTGCCCGATCTTTTGCTCTTTGGTGATAAAGATTTGCCGCTTCTCGGTGAGCCAGGTGTCTCTGATCTTCGACTGGCTGGTGAACCATAGCCAGAAGCGTTTTGCGATCTCGGTGATGCAGGAGTCTTTGAGTTTCCACTGGGTGATCGTGATTTTGATCCTCGGCTTGTTACCGATTTTGGACTCTCCGATCTTGCGCTTCCTCGCGGTGACGCTGAACGAGATCTCCCGGATTTTGGTGATTCTGGACTTTCCGAACGTTGCGAGGCACTTCTCGACCTTGATTTTCGTGATCCTGATTTGTTGGATCTGACAGATCCAACACTCGAATGCCTCGAATCAACGGGTGATTGACTCGGTGATCTGTGAGAAGTTGGACTGGTCGTTGATTTATTTGCCGGACTGTGTGAGCGGCTTCTTGAGCCTGCAGGACTTGCCACTGACATGGGAGACTGAGGTCCCTGTTCGCCATCGGATCTCTCGCTTCTGGCACCACCGGGAGTTGGCACTGGTGCTCGAGATGCAGGACTCGCACTACGGCTCGAAGTCGACGAGGCCGAGGCGCTGTCCGATTCAGAACCTATTATGAAATATTTGGAAAAAAAATTTCACATTACTTGAAATTAATAATTATCACTAAATTCCACGATTCAAAGGGTTAACATATAAACAAAATCAATATCCGGGGAGATTTTATTGACACGGTAAATTTGAAAATAATACAATGATATTACGAGTGTTGAATAGATAAACAGGTTCTCATCTTTTAGGTTGCATGAAATTAATTATTAAGACAGTAATTTGGTAATTGAAAATAATAAAATTATGCCATAAAATTAAGAAATAATTCCATGATTTAAAGGGTTAACCTAAAAACAAATACATAATATATCAGGGCAGATTTTATTGACACGGTTAATTTGAAAATAATACAATTATATTACGAGTGTTGAGAAGATAAACGGAATCATTTTTTAGATCACATGAAATTAATTATTAACATTAATTCGGTAATTGAAAGGTTTAACCTATAAAACAGTAAGGAAAAGCGTGCAAACTCACCGGAACCCCCACTGGAATCGCGAAGTTCATGACGGGCCGGGGACATGATGAAAGTTTAAGCAAAGTTTAATATTAACGAAGAATTAAAACTAAACAATAGAATCTACGAATAAATTGACAACATGCTGTCTTCCCTCTTATCGGACAGCTGCGCGCATACTGAATTGCTGAACTCTCGCGCATATGTTAGTTGGGAAAATTATCCGCTAGGAGGCGCAGTTTGTTGCGCGACGGCTCGGCGCTGTCGTCGTGCCGCGTGTGAGTTCGCCAACGCTGCCGTTAGAGGGCAACAAGATGGCGGCTGGCGGCATCTTTTTCATCGACGACTCGTGTGTGCTTATGTGGCTGTTTCTTTTTTGTGTTGTCAGTTGTATTTGTGTGCACGGGGTAACGATGGCAACGAACGGTCGCGTGTGGCTCGCTGGAAGGGATGAGAATGGAGAAAAAGCAGTAGAAGAAGGACGCTGCGATGTGAATAAGCAAGAGGAGGAGGAGCAGCAGCAGCAGCATCAGCACGGGTGGTTGTTTCCAAACGGGCGCAGTAACACCTGTTGCTTCGTTGAGGACGGTAACGTTTACGGGAACGACATCAGTGACAAGGTGAGCGTAAACGTAAACGCGAGGATGGCCGGTTCCTCAGAAGTTCGTATACTTTTGTCGCGTCACAAGGCCGCCCTTTTGCGTGAATTAAACGCTACAGATCTTCTTGGTGGTCTTGTCAAACGCGGTGTTATAAACGAAGTTGACAGAGACGCTGTCGCTGGTAATGCCGATCGTACGAGTGACGCGGATGTTGATTTGTTCATCGATGTGATCGGTGCTAAAGGTTTTGATGCTTTTCGTGAATTTTGCTTTGCTCTCGAGGCCGAGTGTCCTCATGTTCTCACGGATCTACTCGTCGATCAGCACAGCATTGCCGGTGAGTTTTCGATTGTTGATATTTTTCTTTTACTATCAATCGTGAATTGTTTTTTTTTTTTTTTTTTTTTTTTTTTTATCTAAACAAACAACTATGATTTTCGCTCGAATTATTCCATTATATTTATTAACTATAAAATATCCTATAGGTTAGAATTTGTCGGAAAAAATTACGAATCGTACGTTACGTTTTGTTATTTTCACAAATTCTTGAGTAGGTGAAAATCGAAATTTACTTTAACTGTAAAAATAAGGGTTTTTCGTTTCCGGTCGATTAAATTTATCTCCCCAATTATCGATTAATCTTCGATAATTAAATATTATACTTGACTTGATTTTTTTTGTTCAAAAATAAATTAAAGGCAATTCAATTTTACAAAATTTCGAGTAATATATGTTTACAAATTTTTAGGAAATTTTTTAAAGAAAAAGGAAGAATTTTTCTTTTTTTTACGTGTGGGGTGAAATTCAAATTACGATTTTTCGGTAACAAATCTGATTGGCTATTAATTCTTCACCAATTAGGTTAGAATTTGTATAAAATTGTATCGTGTAATCGTGTGTATCCAGCTGACAATTTTTCGACAAGTTTATCTCAATGATATTTTTAATTCTTTTGGGACTGAGTACAATCGTATATATATATATATGGTATGAGAATAAATTTCATTAGGGTTAACGACTTGGCGGTTCATTGAAAAGTCGTCCCGGTGAATAGTTTCCTTGAACCGGATAGGATCACGTGTGAAAATTGTAATTAGCGTTGAGACTCGTGGATTCTTACTAATATTATCTTGTCAAGCAGTTGAGTGCATTATTTATGCATATATATATATAACCCATTCTGTGATGGTGAGTTTCTTCAATGCGTGCCACATAATTCTGTAAAAGCACGCGGAACCTTCTCGCTTTTCTCTGCTCGCTCGATCTCTTTTAGTCTCGCGTGAGTACAGTGAGAGAGAGAGAGAGAGAGAGAGAGAGAGAGAGAGAGAGAGAGAGAGAGAGCGAGAGAGAGTAAGATCGGCTTTTCTTGCAGCACCGAGAAACGTCGAGTTTGAATGGAGTAAAAAAAAAGGGCCGAGGGAGAGCGGATGCGGGGGTGATTAACGCAACCCAACATTCCCTCGGTGCGCGTTTTTCTTTACTCTTTCTCGATGTTCTCCTTGCATATTGCGGGTTTCTCGACCTCGTATTGCGTGTGCACGCATCTCTTGATCCTAACATATATATGTATATATATATATATATATATTTGTATATATATATATATATATATATATATATATATATATATATATATATATATTTGTATATATCGCATGTGTAATTTCTCATTCCCGGTTTAAAATTCCGGAAGTGGTTGGGCTCAAGGACTATCTTGATGGTTATCGAAATATCCAAGAAAATTTACTTGATTTTATTTTTATTTGCAATAATATTGTAAAAGATTTTTTTTTTTCATAAAAATTAAAGAAAATTAGATTATTGTTAAATTTTTTACGAAAGGCAATCAGTAAAAAAAAAATGTTAAAAGTGCATACGTTAGAGATGAGAAGAATGAGAATTGTGTCTTGATAGAAAAAAAAAATAAAAAAGAAAAGAAAAATGTGATTTAGACGAGGGAAGTGATCGAGGCCGGAAGCGAAGGCTAAATCATTGAAAACTTAACGAACCATTGATTTTACCTTCGCAGTTGTAATTTTACGTTTCTCTTTCTCGTTTTGTCCACCGAGAGTGGTCAGAGATAGAGCTCTCGCCATTTTACGGGGTGTCGACGATGACTTTCGAACTTATTTTATGCATCAGTGGGCACTGATACAGCAATTTGTCTGCTGTTTTGTGAGAAATTGTGCACCACACTATAAATTGCATAGATGACATATATATATATATATATATATGTGTGTGTGTGTGTGTGTGTGGTAATATTATACCCTACTAATATTACCATTGAGTTTTTAAGTATAAAATGTTGCAAAACTCCACCTACCATTTGCTGCTCTAATTTGTTTTTTGGTTTGTTTTTTTTTTTTATTACACAATTCACAAACATTGAATAATAAATATTTAATGAGAAAAATATTTTCTTTTTTTTTAAAGCTTAAAAAGTAATTTCTTCTCTCTCTCTCTCTCTTTCTCGTCTTTCCTTTAATTATTGTTCTCACAAGAATGTTTAAAATATGGAAAAGCAATGAGTGAAAAATTCCATTGGTCGATAACGATTTTGTCAACAGTCGACTCACCAGAGTGAGAATTCAAAAAGAAAGAAAGAAAAAAGTGAAATTTTTCTTACAATTTAATAAATATTCAACGAGACATTAGCAGTTTGTACTCTTTTTGCAAGTGCCTTTTTTTTTTTTTTAATTTTTTTTTTTTTTTTTTTGCCATTGTCTCAAGCCCCGCGACGAACTGGCTATAGGGCATATTGTGTCCCGTGGGAAGTGAATTTCCCACGAATAGAATACTCTAGGGTGTATTATACCGAGACGGTGTTCTCTCCTCTCCGCACCCTCCGCACCCCCTTTTCCCCTTTTCTCGCCTTTTCCTTCCTCTCTTTTGCTAAGGCACTTGTTAATTACCAATCGACGATGCATTATATCTCTCTTGCAAAGTGCAAAGACGAGGATACGCACACCGTCTATGCAATGCCCCAAGATCCCTCGTGCATATGCACTCTTTAATATACACACATATATATATATATATATATATATATATATATATATGCGCCATGCTTTGTCGAATAGTATAGATATAGCTGTGTGAGCTTCTCTGATTTGGTTAAAATGAGACACCCGGTATATAAAGCCCCAAATTATTCTACACATTTATGAAGGCGGCGGTGACGCCATTAAAAAAAAAATATATATATATAGAGATAAATGGCATATTTGCCAATACGCATTTTCCCATTGTGGATTAATTGTAGGATTTTCAAAGGTATCATATCACCTACCGTTATATATATATATATATATATATATATATATATATATATATATATATATATATAGCATGAGCAGTTTATTGACCCATGAAGTGGAACCACTAGGTTTTTTTATACTCACCACAGCAATTATTACATTCGATTTTTTTTGCCTCGAAAAAAGGTCAAGGGTGGAGCGATATTAATCGCAAATTTTTCTTAAATATTAATTCTGAAAAATGTTTCTGCCAAGTCGAAATCTTTAGATATATATATATATGTATATAATTAATTTATCGAAATGCTTGAATTTTCGTTACAAAATTTTGTTGTACAATAAGTGAATTTTAAACATTCAAATATTAATATTAATTGATATTGAAAAAAAAAAAAAAAATGAGAATATTAGTAATTAGTTGATGAAAAATTCAAGGCAGATTTTGGTCTTCTTTTCATTGATCCTCTTCATCTTTGTTTTTGTACTGATGTCATTTTTCACAAGATGATAAAACTAAGATGAGGTCACAGCATCCTGTCTAGAAAATTTTTGTGCCATGGTCGAGTTTCTCGTTGTCCCAGTGATGGTGTTGGTGGTGGTGGTGATGGTGAACACTTGTCGATGTTACGAGGTTATTAGTTCTCGTTTTTTAGTTCCTCTGGGCAGCTCTTGAAGTCCCAGTAGAAAAAACACGTACACGTCGTCTGCTCTGACGACATCGTTTCTGACCCTTGAAAAACTCGGGACAGCAGAGATACGAGGCAAGAATTGCAAACAGAGCAACAAACAGCATTTCCTATTTTAACTTTTTTTTATTTCTCTTCGTCTTCTAATAACCTTCAACCGGTGTTGCCCATATTTTACTTTTATTCTATACTTAATTTTTTCATATTACGAATTTTCGGCCAAAAATTCTCAAAAGATCGAGTTGAATTTATTTTATTACGAGAAATTTTATTTTTCATTCGTGATTATTGGAAAAAATTCACAATCGTTAAAGGTGTATTTTCCAAAAAACGATAAATTATTTTGACGGTTAGTCATTGACGTTGATTGTTAATCAAATTTGTCACTATATTTTTATTTTTTTTAATCGAATAGACTATCGATTAATCGCATTGAATGTTTTTCATTCAGTGTTGAAATATGTGACACTGCTGTCTCGTCAATTTTTTTCGTACTCGAATATTATAATTTGTCATATTTTTGAGAGATCATTAATCGCCCCAGTTAATTAATTTGTTCGATAAATTCAAATATATTTCCTTTATCGCCGAGCAAAGGAGAGATAGAGAGAGAGAAAAAATATATATGTATCTTTTTTTTAATCGAATAGACTATCGATTAATCGCATTGAATGTTTTTCATTCAGTGTTGAAATATGTGACAGTGCTGTCTCGTCAAATTTTTTCGTACTCGAATATTATAATTTGTCATATTTTTGAAAGATCATTAATCGCCCAGTTAATTAATTTGTTCGATAAATTGAAATATATTTGCTTTATCACCGAGCAAAGGAGAGATAGAGAGAGAGAGAGAGAGAGAGAGAGAGAGAAAAAAGGTCGAAGAAAGAAAGTCACATGAAACTGTGGCACGTTTTAATGAGCATACTCATCAGTCTGGTCGCTCTCTTGGCGATTGGCTGGAGCGTTGTTTATTACACAATCGTCAAAATGGTTCACGTTATGATTGACTCGTCGAATCCCATATTGCTAGTACCATCGTCCTCGGGTCTCACCATTTATCTCGAAGATTTGGAATAAAAATATCTCATTATCCTCGTAAATTTTAGAAAATAATAATTATTATCATTTTTTATTTTTTAATAAATAAATATATATATATATATATAACTGCAGAAAATTAGCCATAAGAATTCATTAGTTTTCTCAGTAATTTATTTATATTCGAATCATTAATTTTTCTCTTATATATAGATTGCACCCTTCGCATACAAGAAAATAAGTCAAGAGCTCACATTTTCTCGACGAGAAATAACTACAAGAAAATGTACAATAAGCAAATATATATATATATATATTAAAGAAGTGGAAAATGGTGAGGATTCGAGAAAAATGATAAAATCGTCCCAATGTAAATATTGTCTTGAAAGCTAGATGAAAGTGTATTCTTCAACTAAACTTTAGTCTGTCTTATTGTGAAAATGTCGAGTATCTCGTGTGTGAATTATCATAATAATAGAACAAAGTCAGGTGTCTCAAGTCTGCGCGAAAAAACTTGTAAAACGTCTTTACGTCAATACGTACATCGATATGTGGCCACTTGAATATATATATATATATATATATATATATAATGCTGTGGCTTTTGCTCGGTTGGACTTTTTAAGGACGAACCGAGAAACCGCAAAAACTGGTCGCGAGAAGTTGAAAAAGATACACTCGACGAACACACACACACACTCATACAACAGACACACAGACAGGCGGAGGGAGGGAGGGGGAGAGAGAGAGAACTCGCAATGTACATGTTGTTGACGATGGTGAATCGAATGACGTTCCTGCTAGACTAGTTATAATAATATTATCATCGTCGATATGTAACTTTTGCCAGTTTTTCAAAACTGTCGCAGTCGATTACTTCGCCTCACGTGCAAACTCTTGCCATATTTTCTAATATCAGAGACAGCAATAATACGTGCGCAATAATCGTATAATCATGAAAGATAATGAAATTAATTAACGTAAGGAAATAAAATTCCAGATGTTTAAAAAATAATAATTTACAGCAATTAAATATATTTTCAATTAAATTTATGTACGTTTTTTTTTTCATTTTCTGTTTTTTTTTTTTTTTTTTCTATGGGCGTAAACAAATTTTTGTTTGTTGTTTTGAGTGAACAAATAATATATCGAGCAGTCAGAAATTATTATTTTCGGAAACGGCAAAAAAAAAAAAATATTGTTAATATTTTGTTGATTTAGTGTAAATTTTATTTGAATTATTTGAACTTGGCAGCGAGTTATGAACACTTCAGATAGTTGTCGTGTTTTTACAAATAATAATAATAATAATTGTAAAATTTCATTTAAATGTAGATTGAACCGCGAGTCATCATATCGGCCAAAGTCCCTTTAACCCTTTCTCGCCTCGATAACTTTGAACTCTCTCTCTCTCTCTCTCTCTCTCTCTCTCTCTCTCTCTCTTTCTAGGTTAACGCATTTTTTTTTCTGCTAGGCTTCAAAGTATCTCATTTTCCAAGCGATTTTTCAAATAACACAAACACGTAAAAATTACTTTCGGTCTACGTCGTCTCATTTTTTTTTCTCTTTGTTTAACATTTTTTAAAATTATTATTATTTTTTAATTATTCTAACCCGTTAGTTTAGCAGAGGAACTCGAGTATGAATGGACAGTCGGTTATAAAAGTTTAATGTGAACTTGGCAGCGAGTTATGTACACTTTGGATAGTTGTCATGTTTTTACAAATAATAATAATAATAATAATAATAATAATTGTAAAATTTCATTTAAATGTAGATTGAAAAATTACTAAATTAGTTGGGGATTTGTCTAAGTAAGTAAAATTTCAACTAATCATTTTGTAGTTCTCCTTACATTAAATTCTATACCACTTAAAGATACAAAACTTTTTCTTTTTCTTCATAACAAACTGATTGAGGAATTAATTTTATGATTTTTCTAGCAAGATGAAGATTTGTTTTTTATTTTTTTTTTCCCCTGATTTCCTCATGAATTTCTCAATTATGTTCAAAAACAGTAAATTAAATATTTTCCGCGATAAAAATTCTCGCTATTTCTATCTCTATATATTGTGGTATATCCGCAATTTTTTTAATGATTCTTAACGATCCCTCGAGTTTTCGTCCATTTGGATTTTTCCTCGAAGTAGGAAAATGTCAGAAAAAACTCGTATATGCAAACCCCCTCGGAGTTGTCCAATTAGCTAGGAGTATGGACGAGCGACAAACCGGGAAAATTGATGCCAAGCTCGTTATCACCTGGCATATACTCGTGCTATATATATATACACGTAAACTCACACTTTTATATTTCTTCCTGCTGATACACACGAGAGGCATATTTTTTTTTCGTTTTTTTTTTATTATTTGAAAAATTTACCAGCTGAAATTATTTGTGTAATAATTAGTTTGGCAATTACCACGTGGAATATACTCGTGCAATATATATATATATATATATAAACTGACACTTTTGTAGTTATTCCTGCTGTTACATACGAGACATTTTTTTTTTTTTTTCCTATCGTTGGTACTTGCATGGATTTTTTTAGCATTTGTTTAAATACTAATAGTGAATTTAAAGTTTTAGCGTATTAATTCGAAATTTTCCTTTTTGTCCTGTTTACCGATCGATTTGTCATTTAAACTAGAGAGTACTATAAAAATACTTTGATTCTCGATTAGTTCGATCGAATTCTAAATTTTATATAATATGGAAAACTTTTTTCGAAACGCCTTTTGCCGCCATTAACTCAACGAACGATACACAGATAGGAAGGAACGCTTCCCTCGTAGTCGTAAAGAAAACATTCCACGATTTGCCTATCTCGTTATAGTATGCGGTGTGTACGACATGTATTATATATATATATATACATATATATACATATACAAGTATACGTCGAGGATTCTTCTGTCCGTATTGGAATGAGCAGATAGGAATTTCTCTTATCCTTTTACATTCGCCTTAGACGCATTATAATAAAATGTAAACTATCAATTCCCGCGATTTGAAAATATTCTTCTTTTATTAGCAAACCTATAAAAAAAAAAAAACCTCAAACTCTGTAAATAAAAATAAATCATCGTATAAAAGACTAGAAAAATTGAAAAAAGAAATTCAATTGTCATATTAAAATTGTATAAAAATCATTTATCTCTCTCTCTCTCTCTTTCTCTCTGAGCGATGGAATAAAAGAATAAATTATCGATCAATTTATCGAAAATATATGAATCCCACGCTTATTTTCTCATTAGTAATGCGGGTATTTGTCTCTCTGGATATTTGTCTTTCTTCTCACGTATTCTATCGTACTATATATATATATATATATATATATATATATATATATATATATATATATATATA
This sequence comes from Dyspetes luteomarginatus, assembly GCA_963669185.1. Lineage (NCBI taxonomy): Eukaryota > Metazoa > Arthropoda > Insecta > Hymenoptera > Ichneumonidae > Dyspetes > Dyspetes luteomarginatus. The sequence goes on from OY769904.1 coordinate 6,682,901, forward strand.
CGATGTATGGGCGCAAAGTGAAAAGCGTATGGTGCACTCAGCAATAAGTGCACGCACTTGGGTGCCTCGCGTCTTGGTCGCAGAACTCTGCTCTCTTCTCGCTAGTGGCAGCTGCCAAAGATTCAAGCTTCGAGAGTCGTGTAAGCCAGAGCTCAATACACGTACACAGACGTACATTTATATTATATATATATATATATATATATATATATATATATATATATATATATGTCCACATATACGTACACGAATACAAAATGCCTGCAGCAATTGTGTAATCTTTTCAGAGATGAATCTGCACAGCTGTTGTACATGTACTTGAATTAAAGGTGAAGTAACGAGATCTCTTAGCGAGAGTAGGAAATGACTCAGCAAGGGAAAAAAGAAGAAAAAAAACGGCGAAAAGCGGTCAAGTTGGTAAATCTTTCATTTTTCTGCAAATCATTTAAGCACGATGGTGGAAGGAGGGGAAGGGACAAATGAGAGAATTAGAGTGAAAGCGCAAAAAAGATTGAGAAAATAATGGCGAACAAAACAGCTAAATGGATATTTTTGGAAAAAGATTTTTCGATATTTATATGGGAATATTTTTTTTAGTGAAAAAGTTACGAGGAACTAAAGAGCTAAATGGATATTTTTTGGAAAAAGATTATTCGATTTTTATATGGGAATATTTTTTTTAGTGAAAAAGTTACGAGGAACTAAAGAGCTAAATGGATATTTTTTGGAAAAAGATTTTTCGATTTTTATATGGGATTACTTTTTAGTGAGGAATTACGATGAGCAAAACAGCTAAATGGATATTTTTTGGAAAAAGATTTTTCGATTTTTATATGGTAATATTTTTTTTTAGTGAAAAAGTTACGATGAACGAAAGAGCTAAATGGATATTTTTTGGAAAAAGATTTTTCGATTTTTATATGGGATTAGTTTTTAGTGAAAAATTATGACGAAACAGCAGTGTGACAATTACTCGAGGTGGTATTTCAAGATAAATTATAGTTGTAGAGCTTGAAAAAAAAAAAAAAAAAAAAAAAAAGAAATCATCTCTGAGTTCTCTCGCCTTGGTAATTATGTAGCGGCTTAAAATAATAATTTGAGTAACAGATGGAAGACGAGAAAATTATATTTTAATGTATAGTAGTTTATGTTTACGAGATTTCGACATCAGGATTTATGGAAAAAAGACTGGAGTATTGTGACAAAAAATAATTGTGTCGAGTCGCAATTTGAAAATAAAAATTTATCTATAATACAAAAAATTATCTAATTTGAATAAAATCGTTTAAATTTCTTTTCAATTTTCAATAAATTTTATTTTATTCAGACAAATTGTATATTTGAATAAATTTTAACGATCGAATCAGCGCTGAGCGTCAGGAACGTGTAATAATTTCATAATCTGATGATTCCTCTGCAGGATTACGAAATTTTATCGAAAGGGTCGCGACTAGGTATTATAGCTCAGATTTTCAACAATTTTCCTCTCTGGCCTCGTGCAAATCCAATACAAAAAGTTGAATCCAAGCTGACTGCGGAGACAATAAAATTTTCAAATAAAAATTAATTTTAGGAAAAAAAAAATGTTGAGGTGAAAGGATTTGTGAAAAAATGTGAAAGGGAATTTTTTTAAATTAAAAAAAAAATCACTTTTGGTAAATTATTGTACACTTTCGTCAATTATAAATACAAAATTACGATAATAATTCATCGTGATGTTTATCATTTGATTATTCTCACGCCGGATTTGCGCCTCGGCTATGCGCGCACTCGTTCGATGGCGATGACGATTTATTATATGCGCAAAAGTAAACGAGACACAAACACTGTGAAGTGTGTGCACGTTGAGGTTGCTTGTTGCTCGGAAGCCGAGAGAACTTGTATACGATCGTTATAGAGTCCTCGTTATCGGGCACACGAGTCGTTAGTGCTAGGAGCTCTCGTCGCTTTTTCCCCTATACAATAAAACTATATAGCTATAGAAGCGTGACGTTTCGCTACTCCCAAAGACTTTTGTCACATTCAACACTTTTCATTCTCACACACAAGCATTTTTTTTTTCACTTTTTTTTTTCGACTTATCTCTCGTGTCTCTTTCTCTCGCCTCTCAGGTTTGAATCTTCAGTCTTGTTCTTTTACTCCTTCGGGACACTCGATATTGTACTCGTCGAGATGTTTCTTATTCATCTATATATATATATATATATATATATATATATATATATATATATATGTATATATGTATAGGGTGAATCAACGCCATGAGCTAAAATTTATACGGAATAACGAAGCACATTTTTTTCCACCCAAAACGTCGACAATTTTATAAGTATAAAAAATAAAAAAATGATTTTTATTATTTTTACCATAAATCAAAAATTTTCAAATTCATTTTCGTACAGATTGATTATAGAATAAAAATAAAATATTAGATTGATATGAAAGGATTAATAAAAATTATAATAATGATTTTACACTTGAAAAAAATCCATACAGCCTCATTAAATAAAATTATCATTCAATGAGAATTAAAGAGACGATTTGAAAAATAAATTTTATACTCGGATATATTTTCTGTGCTTAAAAAAATCATTATATAAATTTACAAGATCGATAAGTTTTCGGACAAACAAAAAAAGGATCAAAATAACGCAGTTTGCAAATTTTTTTATTTACACCCTTTATATAAAAATTGTATCACGTATTGTTATGTGAAATTGTGTTAATTATTTACTCCCGAGATTTCTCATAACCGCGTATACATATATATATATATATATATATATATATATATATATATTAGTACACAGAGATTGCCCTCTCGAGAGCAATAGAGTCTCGAGACGTCTTAATTATATGCAACAGAGCGAATAATTCGCTCTGTGGGGACCTTTGACCGAAGCTTGGGAACTTTTGACCCTGTGCGAGATGTCGACGACGTCCATTGCGCGCGGTGTGTAAACGTTTCAAGAGGACGTCGACCGACTGAGCACGACACATGTACTATGCACATATCTAAATATCAATGTACAGTCAAAACCTCCTTACAATTTAACTTTTCACTTCTGGACACACTCTAATTCCCACATTTAATCTTTTCCCACGATATTTTTCTCCCACTCTGGCCCAACGGAAATCATTTATTCATTAACTGATATACAAGAGTGGCAAATATATATGTATATATATTCGTATATTTCACACACCCGCGAAATGTATTGAGTAAATTTTTCTCTTGACATGTTTTAGCAGCAAAATTTTAAATAATTCAAAGTATATTTTTGATTTATTTTATTTTATTTTTTCCGTGCTTTGGCCATGGGCCAGTTTGGCAATTTTGCGAATTGGAGTGGTAAAATGAAAATGTGAGAATACTTTTCGTTCTGATTAGTCGAGTTTCGAGAATTTTGACTGTATATAGAGAAATAAAGGGGGGGAATGTAATACCGAATGATAAGAGCAGTACATATATATATGCATTATATATAGTTGTGACACAACCAAACTATAATGAGTGGCAGTGGTGAGGACTGTATTATCGCCTGATGGTCAATCATCCTCTCGACATTATCTCTCGTCGATATGCAAATGCGATATGCAAAATTTTTTTCATAATTTCATTTCCATGGAATGAAATTTCATGTACGCTTTTCACTAGGCTGTGGTCAGTTTTTTTTTTTTTTTCGTGCCCAATTGGTAGCTTCTTGTAATCGGCCTGAATCCCTTCGCGATATAAATTTTGCAAAATTGTGTTCATAATTTCATTTCCATGAAATGAAATTTCATCTACGCTTTTCATTAGGCTGTGGTCAGTTTTTTTTTTTCGTGGCCACTTGGTAGCTTATCGTTGTAATCAGCTTGGATCCCGCGATATAAATTATGCAAATTTTTTTTCATAATTTAATTTCCATGGAATGAAATTTCATCTACGCTTTTCACTGGGCTGTGGTAATTTTTTTTTTTTTTCGTGGCCATTTGGTAGCTTATCGTTGTAATCAGCTTGGATCCCGCGATATAAATTTTGCAAAATTGTGTTCATAATTTCATTTCCATGAAATGAAATTTCATCTACGCTTTTCATTAGGCTGTGGTCAGTTTTTTTTTTTCGTGGCCACTTAGGAGCTTGTCGTTGTAATCGGCTTGGATCCCGCGATATAAATTTAGCAATTTTTTTTTCATAATTTCATTTCCATGAAATGAAATTTCATCTACGCTTTTCACTAGGCTGTGGTCAGTTTTTTTTTTTTTTCGTGGCCACTTGGCAGCTTATCGTTGTAATCAGCTTGGATCCCGCGATATAAATTTTGCAAAATTGTGTTCATAATTTCATTTCCATGAAATGAAATTTCATCTACGCTTTTCATTAGGCTGTGGTCAGTTTTTTTTTTTCGTGGCCACTTGGCAGCTTATCGTTGTAATCAGCTTGGATCCCGCGATATAAATTTTGCAAAATTGTGTTCATAATTTCATTTCCATGAAATGAAATTTCATCTACGCTTTTCATTAGGCTGTGGTCAGTTTTTTTTTTTTCGTGGCCACTTGGTAGCTTATCGTTGTAATCAGCTTGGATCCCGCGATATAAATTTTGCAAAATTGTGTTCATAATTTCATTTCCATGAAATGAAATTTCATCTACGCTTTTCATTAGGCTGTGGTCAGTTTTTTTTTTCGTGGCCACTTGGTAGCTTATCGTTGTAATCAGCTTGGATCCCGCGATATAAATTTTGCAAAATTGTGTTCATAATTTCATTTCCATGAAATGAAATTTCATCTACGCTTTTCATTAGGCTGTGGTCAGTTTTTTTTTTTTCGTGGCCATTTGGTAGCTTATCGTTGTAATCGGCCTGAATCCCTTCGCGATATAAATCATGCAAAATTTGGTTCATAATTTTATTTCCATGGAATGAAATTTCATGTACGCTTTTCACTAGGCTGTGGTCAGTTTTTTTTTTTTCATGGCCATTTGGTAGCTTATCGTTGTAATCAGCTTGGATCCCGCGATATAAATTTTGCAAATTTTTTTTCATAATTTCATTTCCATGAAATGAAATTTCATCTACGCTTTTCAATAGGCTGTGATCAGTTTTTTTTTTTTTTTTTCGTCGCCACTTGGTAGCTTGTCGTTGTAATCGGCTTGGATCCCGCGATATAAATTATGCAATTTTTTTTTCATAATTTCATTTCCATGAAATGAAATTTCATCTACGCTTTTCACTAGGCTGTGGTAATTTTTTTTTTTTCGTGGCCATTTGGTAGCTTGTCGTTGTAATCGGTCTGAATCTCTTCGCGATATAAATTATGTGCAAAAAGTTTCATAATTTCATTTCCATGAATATGTTTATGAAATTTTTTTCTAATTTTACAGGCGAGCATCAGCAAAAGTTGTTGGAGGATGAAAAATTAAGAAATGGAAATACGAACGATGATGACGAGGAAAATGACGAGGATGTGAAAAACGATAATTCCGGAGAAAATAGTGTAAAAAAGCATCTCGAGGCACAACAACAGGAGGAACGAACAAGAAGCAGGCATGAAGTTGATGATATCGATGACAATGACAGTGACATCAAAGAATGGTGAGTAGAATTTTAATTTTTTAATTTATCGCTATAAAAAAAATCACTTATTATTCACCGTAATAAATTATAATTAATAATTTATTTGATATTTTAAGAAATTTTTAAAATTTGTTTTTTTCGTTATTATTTAATATTAATAAATATCGTTTAACACACACACACACACCTATATATATATATATATATACACACACACACATATATATATATATATATAGGTGTAAAGTGTCGTATACTTAGTTGTACTGTTACGCGTACACGCTCGAGGGTATATATAATGAGTCTCGCGCCAGGATGTCCGCCGATCTTGCCTCGTTCGACGTTCACATACCGACTATATAATGGCCCAGTATAGACTTGTCTGATATTTCCTCTATATATCCTTAATGACTGTAGCGCACAAATAGGCTCAATTTTACCAGACAAGAAAATCAAATATGATGCAGCGATTGTAGAAAATTGTTGCAATTTATTCATCCCCCTTGGCTCATTTCAATCAATGCTGTTGGACAATTTATTGTTTTTATTTTTTTTCTCTCGGAATTTAAAACGATATTACGTGACATTTTTCGTTTGGGTTAATGAACGAAAAATTCTATGAATAATTTTTTTTAACATCAATATTTGATATTTATTATTTTGTTGATTGAATATTTTCGTCACTGTAGTCAGCCAAAAATATCGTTCATCTTCTCTCTCTCTCTCTGTCTTTTATTTATAATTAATAATTCGACTTGTGCGTAAAAAAAAAGGAGAATGAAAAAATTAAAAAAAAAAAAAAAAAAAAAGAGTAGAAAGACACGCGATATCGAAGTCCCCGGGTCGACCACCGCGAGATTCTCTTCACACTCTCTCATCGTCAGTTCTAAGATTTCTTAACGTTCGTACCCGTAATATACCTCGTGTGGAATCCGAGACATTTGGACATGTTGAGAAGTTTTCTGCCTTCTCACTCTTTTGTGCAAAAGAAAAAAAGAAAAAAAAATACTTTTTAATCGATTTTTAAAGCTCATTTTTTTGTTCCCCCAAAATTATTTTCAATCGTTGGAAAAAATATTCTTTCCAACTATAATTCTTCGTTTAATCTCGTTATCTTATCAAGTGATACATTTTTCTTTTTCGATATTATGTGAATAAACGTGGACGCTGCTTTTTTACGCCAAAGATTCTGTTGAAAACGAAGGTCGGTTAAACCGAGTTTATAATATAATATTAATTTAATTTAATTTAATATTGCTATTAAGAATAATTTTATTCAATATTATTCGAGCTATTGCCCAAAAGGTATAATTATCCGAGAAAGGAAACAGGTGTGGAAGTTATAAAAAATAATTATTAGTATGCTCGCATTATTATGCCACATATATATATATATATATATATATATATATATATATATATATATATATATGTGTGTGTGTGTGTGTGTGTGTGTGTGTGTGTGTGTGTGTGTGTGTGTGTGTGTGTGTGTGTGTGTGTGTGTGTGTGTGTGTGTGTGTGTGTGTGTGTGTGTGTGTGTGTGTGTGTGTGTGTGTGTGTGTGTGTGTGTGTGTGTGTGTGTGTGTGTGTGTGTGTGTGTGTGTGTGTGTGTGTGTGTGTGTGTGTGTGTGTGTGTGCGTGTGTGTGTGTGTGTGTGTGTGTGTGTGTGTGTGTAGTGGCTTGTTCCCTCTCTGATTTTAAGCATTTACCTCGAGTCTTTCTACAATATATATAGCGAGAGAACGAGTGAGACTGCGAGAGTCCGACGAGAGAGTCCAAAACCGGAAACGCAGGAAGCGATTTTGCCCCAGGGCGATTTCTCGGCTACTCTTGTACAGTCGATCGTCTCTCTCTCTCTCTTTCTCTTTCTCTCTCGTAAACATCCAAGTGCATTCAGGGTCGCTGAGTTTTTCTCTCCTCTTGTTTCCTTTTTTTCACAATTTCTCCATCTCTTTCTCGATCTATCCGTCTCACTTTTTTCTTCCTCATGCCATCATCATATCATTTTCGCTCTCTCTCTCTCTCTCTCTCTACTTGTGGCAAAACTCGTTTAAAGTCGGGCAAACCGTAGAAACGATATCGGGGCCGGAAAACATATCGATCCAAAAGGATCAAAGAGAGAACTCGAACAAAAAAATAATCTCTTGAGACTGTTAGCTCTCTGCTGTATCGATCCCAGCTCGAGCTCGAAATTGCCATATATTTATTCCAAGCATTTTCAACGTTTTTTTTTTTTGCCTCGATAATTCACAGTACAGCGAAATTGTCTTTTTTTTTCCTTCATTTTTTATTTCAAGGCTCTCGTCGTTTATTCCTTGGAAAGTTTTAAGTCGAGCACGCACATTAATTTATTGACCATTTTAATCTCAAGGTATAATTAATTAATTTTTTTTCCCTCAAAATTTTGTGCCTATCGGAAAGTAAATAATTTATTTATATGGTGGAATTTTTTTTCTATAATTTGAAATAAATAATAATTTTGTTGCAATATTTAACAAACAAAAAAATACTAACATTGAGTGACTTGGATTTTCTTGTCGCGGTTGCATGAAATTTTAAGCTTATACACTAAAGTAATTTACAATAGTTGAACAAATAGCACACGTTTTACAAAAGGTCTTGTAGAATTTTTTCCCTCTTTCTGTGACTTTGCGTGTCCCTCGCCGTTCTGATTAGGAAATGAGAGCGTCTCGTGAGTCACGTACTAGCCCTGCGGGGTGAATTGCGCTCTGCTCGTGAATACTCCATATGCTGTATATATATATATATATATACTCTGCATTTCTCTATCCACGTATATATATATATATACATGTGGATGGAGAAATGCAGAGTTTGCGATTTTGTAATCAGTGTCCTGATAGAGGGCGAGCGAGGTGGGGGGGGGGGGGGGGGGGGGGGGGAGTCCTGCCTGTTTGCCTGCACTTCCGGGACACTTAGCGACCCCACACGGGCTCTGTGTCTGAGTATATAACCGTCCTGACCTGGAAAAAGTTCCGATCGCTCTTAAAATACCCCGAGGGGTTGCCCCTCGATTGCACTTGGATGCACGATCTCGGCTTCTCCAGGCCGCTTCCGCCTACAAAATTTGTCCCTTTGGGCAAAAGATTCAATTTCGTTGAAAAAAGGGGGGGGGGGGGAGCAGAAAAGCGTGAGAAGCATGGAAAAATTAAGTATTTACCTCGAGAATGATGATGAAAATTTCATCTCGCCATCTGACTAAGAAATTATTATTTTTTATATAATAAAAAAAAATTATTTATTGCCACCTTTAAATTCGTGTTTAATTAGATCGATATTTTTAGGGGTTTGATGATAAAAATATTTTTTTTGTGTATTAGAAAATTGATAAATTTTTGGAAAAGTTGTAAATTGATGGTCGTAAAGTTATCTCGCATAATTTTTCGTAATTGATGAATCCTGAACTCTATATATATATTAATTAAATTGAATTGTTGAATTTTCCTTATAAAAAATAATTTTCGATAATAAATTTTTAATAATAAATTGGTGTTGGTAGTTTTATCGGCTTGTGACATACATTGGAGCGGAAGGGCCTGAGCAGGGCACATGTTTGATTTCTTTTGTGCATGGTGTGATTTGCCCGAGTCGAGGTGCGAGGCTGAGACGAAAAGCCGATTAAAATAAATCCGTGTCTAGAGAGTTCGCGCGCGCGTTGGTAGTGCTAAAAAAACAATTAAATAGAAACGAAGAGGCGAGAGTATCATTTTATTTTTGTCTCACTTTTTTTTCTTTTTTTTTTTTCGTATTTATAAGGCGATACGAAAAATAAAGTTTAGCAGCTCTTCAATTTTGTCAACATGGAAACACGTCGGGGTAAACACAGAAATCTTGGTGGCAATGGAAAAAAAAAAAACAAAAACAAAAACAAACCGAGAGAGGTAGAAAATGAAAGCTTGAAACTATAGAGTGGAGGCGCTGGGAGGATCAAAGTTGGAGTGAAAGGTTCGTCGGTAAGTGAGGAGGGGGGAAGGGAAAGGGAAATTACATCGTCGCAGAATTGAGTTTGCCTCTATTTACAATAGTAAATAGGATTTAGACGAGAAACTAGAGCCGAATATTAAATCTTTGACGAGGCCAAAAATTGTCCCAAATAGACGCATTTCCATGCCAAATAAACAGAGTCGCCTTTTTCAATATATTTATTCTCATTTTTCCCTCTCCTATTTTAGGCAGGTTAATAAACACATTTTTTTCATGTTTTTTCACAATGTTTGCAAATTTAATTTTTAACGTCCAAGAGTGTTTATTGGAAAATTTGCTTTGATAACGAGCAAAGTATTTCGTGAAAAAAAAAGACCAAAACCTAAAAATTGTTGTTAAGTATTTTATTCTGTTGTCTTACGAGACAATAAAATAAAGATAAATAAAAGATGGCAAAAATCGAGCTCTGACATGGTCTGGAATGCCCTATACATACATATATATATATATATATGTGGCAAAAGACCTAAGAGAGAAAGGGTGAAAATTGTGTATAAGACATTAAGGACCTTTCTCGTCGCATGTATACCATCAGACATTATTGAATTCCGTCTTGTCTCTTGAATTATCTCGATACCAGACAGCGTAAATTGTTGAAAGGGAGACTCGACGTACCGAGATTTGGCCTTCCCATCGCGTATGTATATAATACAATTCCTTAGCCCGAGCTCTCAATGTCAAAGGATGAATAAACTCGTCCTTTCCCCTCCTCTCTCTCTCTCTCTCTCTCTCTCTTTTCCCTGGCAAGTTTATACGAAAAATTCGTTGAACAAAATTAAAAATTGTTCAAGACCTTATCGAAAATTCTGTTGGGAAAAACAAGATGAGTAAATTGAATATTTTTTAAATAAATTAAGTGATTAATCAATTTTCATTAAATTGCTTAATTAATGATTATGTTAATTTTTTGCGATTTTTTTGCGATAGTTGTTGTTTTGTTTCCTTTTCCCTTCTTCGTCTCGTTATTCTTTTTCCTGTTAATTCGCTTCGAAGATTTCGCACTTTCCGGTTTGTCGGCCCCTCTCTCTCTCTCTCTCATACGCAGGCTTATTATAAATACACACATACACATATATTTAAACGGAGAATTCTCTGATTGCTGGCACTTTTTTCCTTTCTCACGATACCCCCGGAGTTCCATAATACGCGATTTTTGCTCTGTGGCCATTTTTAACGTTTGTCGAGGCAGCGATATATATATATATATATATATATATATATATATATAGTTGAATCGTTGCTGCTTAAAAAGTTTGCCAATTGTAAAAATTGCAGACTTTTTGCCACAAATATTACGAATTTCCATGGGAAATTTCTCTTGTTGGAGAAATTAAACATTTTTGTCACGAACTCTAGCAAAGAGATAGGAAATATTTTTTCCTCAACTAATTAATTAACCAACAAACATATACACAAGCGTGAGTGAATTGGTCCTTTCGTGTATTAACGGTACGGAGAGCTGGTTAGGTGTCATTTAGGATAAGCCAAGAACGAGCAAACATCTGCTTGCTCCAGATAATCGTTCCAATTAAGCCTTCGCTAATTAGATCTGATTTATGCTATTTGAGCTCTTCGAGCATGGTGGGCGCAACGCGCTCGGCCCAACGAACATCCTAGAAAATGCTAAATAACGATTCTGTGAGAAATCCACCTGGAATCCAGACAAAGCACTTTTTCCTATATATATATATATGTATATATTATAAATTCTCAATTATTTCACACAAAGATATTTAGTTAGATATATATATATATATCTAACTAAATATCTTTGTGTGAAATAATTGAGAATTTATAATATTAATTAACAATGAAAATTAATATACGATAAACTGCCAAATCGTCGTCACGTTTTTTCTTCAAGCAATTTTTTATTTATTAAAATGAAGCAAAATACAAATTTTATTATCGACAAAATTTTATTTGGCTCAATTCAAAATGTGATAAAAATTTCGGATAATTTTTTTTTTACTCGCGCAGCTTACATATAAAGAAATCTAAAAGAAATATTAATATTCTAAATTACATTATCAAAACTATTTTTATTTATTTTAAAATATTTCAAAATATTGTTGATATTAATTAGCGTTATTTTTAAGAAAATTGAGCGAAATATTGTCATGACCAAGCTGGTGCGGAGTTAATTTTTTTTTCCTTGTCTGTAGTTTTATTTTCCATTTATTCTGAACCATAAAGCGGAAAAAATGTTATAGAAATTGTCTTGCGTGTGTAAAAGCCCGAGATAATATTTACGATCACGAGAGTTGTTGAGGAGAAAACGATGGGTTGAGGAGGTGGGGGGGGGGGGGGGGGGACCAGCGTGTCGACGCCTTGGGGTCAACACGCTGCTTCAGTGAATCGTGCTCGTACAATTGATGTTGTTATTAGGCCCTTTCACGTATTACTTGATGCACGTTGGAAAAGTGCGTGCGAGGGGCTCTGCGTGGAGTATAGAAAAGTATTAATTTAAATATTGTCGAGTCTTTTCATTAATAAAATTGAATATTTTTACCTTCACTTTATCCCTTAAAAATATCTATCATATTATTATTATTATCAGCATTTTTTTTTTTTTAAATCATTTTACGAATATAATTTGTATTTATCTGAGCGAACGTGAGAAAAGTAAAAAATATTGCGTATAAAATTGGCGAAAGGGGGC
>OY769904.1:6695325-6707825 GCA_963669185.1 Dyspetes luteomarginatus
CGTCAACTTTTCTCCTGTGTGCGCGCTCTTGACAACTTTTTAGTTAGCGATAATTCACTGTCGAGGACCCTCTGATAGAGAGATGGAGAGAGAGAGAGAGAGAGAGGGGGGGGGGAGAGCGAGAATTATTTCTAATACTAAAAGAAAATCCAAAAAACAAAAAGAAATATGAAAGAAAAAAAATGTATGCAAAATGTGCGATTTTTTTGAAAATTAAAACCAAAAATCGTAATGCATTGTTTAATCGATACGAAAATTGTTTTAAAAATTCTTTGAAAAACTCGAGAATTGGCAGGAGCGAGGAGCCAATAAGTAAAATTTCACCTCTCTCTTTATGGCAAAGCAGCGACTTTACAGGTGGAGGGGGGGGGGGGGGGGGCACGCATTGAACCGTGGAATCGTCACGAGAAGAAAGAATGAAAAAGTTTGAGAGTATAGTTGCCACTTGCCAGAGAGAGAGAGAGAGAGAGAGAGCGAGAGAGAGAGAGAAAGTCGAATATCGGTATGGAAAAGTTTGCCAGACGTAAATCATAAGTGTAATTACCGAGACAAGAGCTCTGTATATGTTTCAGAGATTCTCTCTCTGGGTTTGTCGAGAGAAACAAATGGCGAGCTTGGCGCGTGAACAAGAACGTTTTTCTCTCTGCGTATCTCGTAAATCATCGGTGCGCCTCGATTCGAATTATATATATATATATATGTGTATGTGTATGCGCAGCTCGCGAGTCTTGTATATATACAATACTCGACACTTTATTTCGTTTGCAAATTGTGGAAAAAGCTCTTTAGAATTTTTAAATTTTAGAGCTCAATTTAAATATAATATTTCAATTTTATTTGATTAAATTAATTGTCTGATTAAATAAAATACACAATATTAGCAGATCTATTTGAATTAAATAGAATATATATATATATATATATATATATTTTACTCGAATAATTTCTAACTGAAAAATTTGTCTACAAGAATTGCAACAATTGCAAATAATTTATTTATCTCAGTGAGGTCAAAAGAAAATTTTACTCAAAAACAAATTCGATAGCTCTTTATTTTCTCCGCGATTATTCTCGCCTCACGACTCGCCCAGATCTCGGTATATTATCACGAGAGAGGTTTGTGAAAAGTAAAACTTGGTACCGTTGAGCGCCCCATTGACTCGCTGTGAGAACTCTGGAAAATCTGCAGTTAGCAGCAGCAGCAGCAGCAGCAGCAGCAGTGAGATATCTCAGAGACGGTAGCTTGAATAAATAATCTTAGGAGCAAGAAAGAATTATAGATATGTAGAGAGAGAGAGAGAGAGAGAGAGAGAGAGAGAGAGAGCGAGAGCGAGAGCGAGGAAGAGACAGCGACGAAGAGAGAGAGAGAGAGAGAGAGAGCGAGAGCGAGGAAGAGACAGCGACGAAGAGAGAGAGAGAGAGAGGTTGAGGCGTCACTACGTGGATTTATGATGGGACGATCTCGACTCTCTGCTGCTAACCTCTGCCACGATTTACTCGCATCAACACAATAGAACATTTACCTACATGGATATATATATATATATATAGCATCAATTGGATGTGCATATAGAAAACCTAGAAATCTCCATCCACACTTACCTTTTGCATTTATTCATCAATTCGTCTCCACCCGCGTGTGCGATAGTCAAACGGTAAGCGTAATACAATTGAACGAGAGACGGACGATGTCCGAATCGATGATGAAGAAATAGAGAAAATAAAGAGTTGGAGAGAGAGATCGAATGATGAGAATAATCCGAGAGCAAAAAGACAGCACAGATTATCGCTTATACAGACAGTCGAGTGCTCTCGGGAGTCGTGTAGCCCATTTGCAATTCGAGATATCGACTTCAGATACACACGCGCACACACATCCAACTATATCTGTATATACATATATATATATATATTTTTTTCTCTCTCGTTTGAGATCCGTCGCATGTTCATATATGTATATATATATATATATATATACATATATATCGTATATATATATATATATATATGTATATATATGTATGAACATGCGACGGATCTCAAACGAGAGAGCAAACGACCCGAGAGAGATAATAAATTTTCCGGCGCCTCGTCGCTCCATAAGAATGGATATGCTGTACTTAGTTTTTTTTCTCTCTCGTCTATCTGACGCTCCATCGTTTTTTTTTTTTTTTTTCGTCATTTTACAACAATTAAAGTAACTTTCTATTATACGGAATGAATAAATAAATCTGGAATCGTTAAATTATTAACGAGAAATAAAATGAAATAAAATGAAATAAAAAATGCTGAGAATGATGAAAAAAACGTTTTTTTGTAAATTATTTTATTTTGTCTCTTTAATATAATAATTAGTCGTGAAAAAAAAAATTATTTAAAACAATCAAATTTTTTCTTCAACTTTCGAGATAAAATTTTTTATACTTGAGATATTTAATTTTATAATTTTTTCTGGCTATTTAAATGATTTTCTTTTCTTTTTTAATTATAATTTTTCTGATTTATTTCGTTTATTGATTCGTTGAAAATCTTGACAATTTTTTATTTATTTAAGTACCGTTATCGTTATTATGTTATCAGAATTGTTAAAGTGAAGTGCCTCGTGCGGATGATGAAAGTATTTCTCTCTGTCCAACTACACAACGTTATGACGACGTGCCCGCATGCACTAGCTCGTACTTATTAATGGATGAGAGAGAGAGAGAGAGAGAGAGAGAGGAAGGAAAAGAAACGTGCGAGAGCGGCCAGCACGCTGAAAGTTTTGTATGTGAAGGAACGAGGGCACCCTCCACTTGTTCTCTCTCTTTCTCTCTCTCTCTCTCTCTCCTGACGTACCGGAAGTGAGTTATGGCCTCTAATCCTCGAGTCCTCTCTCCTTGCTTCTCTCATATTTGTCCCATGTGCATGGGGCAGCTATATATATATATATATATATATATATATATATATATATATATATATATATGTATGCGTGTGTAAAAGTGTCTCGACGAGAGAGCAAACTGTCTCGATAGGAATGAAGTAATAACCGTTCTCTTCCCAACTCAGCCGATATAAATTATTTAATAATTTTGATTTTAATTCCCAAGTATTTAGAGGATTAAAATAATTTATTTAGAAACAAAGTAAGCTTTCACCATATTTTTATTTATATTTGGGAGAAAAATAATTATTCCCAAGACGTTCGTAGAGAATAAAATTGGAATTAAATATATCTATCGTTGCTCGCGATAAAAAAAAAAGATTTATAATGTTTCTTTTTTTATTCATGTTTATATTTTTTTTAAATAACGAGTATATTTGAATGAATATTATTTACTAATCCGTTAAATCGTTGCTCGCGATAAAAAAAAAAAGATTTATAATTTTTCTTTTTTTATTCATATTTATATATTTTTTTAAATAACGAGTATATTTTAATGAATATTATTTACTAATCCGTTAAATCGTTGCTCGCGATAAAAAAAAAAGATTTATAATTTTTCTTTCTTTATTCATATTTATATATTTTTTAAATAACGAGTATATTTTAATGAATATTATTTACTAATCCGTTAAATCGTTGCTCGCGATAAAAAAAAAGATTTATAATTTTTCTTTCTTTATTCATATTTATATATTTTTTAAATAACGAGTATATTTGAATGAATATTATTTACTATTCCGTTAAATCGTTGCTCGCGATAAAAAAAAAAGATTTATAATTTTTCTTTCTTTATTCATATTTATATATTTTTTAAATAACGAGTATATTTGAATGAATATTATTTACTAATCCGTTAAATCGTTGCTCGCGATAAAAAAAAAAGATTTATAATTTTTCTTTCTTTATTCATATTTATATATTTTTTAAATAACGAGTATATTTGAATGAATATTATTTACTAATCCGTTTAATCATGTGACTATTGGATAAAACGAGTGTACATTCTCGGACATGGACCACAATGAAAAATCTCACCCACGCTCTCATTCGCGGTAACGCTCTCTACTCCCCCGAGAGACGTTGACGTACTCGAGAGAGAATGATTTACAAGCGTACAAAGACCCGAGGGATGCGACCGATTAATCGTCCCTGAACTTTCCGCGTACAGAATTTATCTCGTGAATGAAGCTTTTGCGTATATATATATATATATATATATATATATATATATATATACGTGTGTGTGTGTGTGTGTGTGTGTCAGTACGTCGAGCACACGATGAAGGCGATGAAGACGAGTTGTGAGACATATTCGATGCAAAACCCTCGCGAATGCACTGAGAATGGAGGAACTTTCCTCTTGCAATCTCATACAAAAAAAAAGCATCCTCGAAAAAGCTTCGAATACTTTAAAAGCCAAATGTACGCTTCATAATATAATTTTTTAAGTTAAATTTTTTTTTTTATCTTTTTTTTTATTAAGAATTAAAGCAAACAAGTTGATTTTTTCAGCCCGCCGGCAATTCCAAAATATTAATAATTATCGATCACGATCGGCGGCAAATAAGAGCTAACTGCGTCGTTTTAAAGCCTCAAAGAGGCAGCCAAGAATACAATTTTTTAAAATAATTACCGGCTATTAAAAAAAAAATGCCCCAATAGTTCTACATAATAATTTACTGAATTTCACTCAAATTGATAATTATTCACAATTGCTAAATATGGTTCACCAGATTCATCGGTGGAAAATTCACTATTCCTCCAACTCTCTATATATCACGTTCTAAAAAAAAAAAAAAAAAAAAAAAACTAAACTAAAAAAAGTGTTCCAAAAATGATGCGTGTCTCGTTCACAAGGGAGGATGCACGCAACTCTCTTCGATGGAACACGCCATGCGATAGCAAAAGGTTCCTCCACTTTTTACCAGATGCCCGCCACGTGCATCACGATCCTCTTTCAAGGACCGCCGCAGGATTCGGGGGAACCAAAAATTTCGTACAGTGTTTTTTCGTGATGAGGCATTTTTTTCCCCTCAAACCATCACACACGCACATATTTTTTCGTTTTTTTTGTCTCGTTATAACGAGCCAGCCTGAGGATTTTAAATGTCTCGATATGCATATCACGAACATGTACCCGTATGGAGGTTAACGTTTTTTTTTTTTTTTTTTTTGCAACTTCGAACTCTCAATGTTACGCCCACGAATGAATCGATTAAATTACCATAAACTATATATATATATATATAATATCAATAAAAAATCGAATGCAAGTGCATAATAGTGAAAATATGTGTGTATGTGTGTGTCGATATTATACGCCTTTTTGATAGAAATCTCCTACTACTTTTATATCGTCCTCCGTTTCATATTTACGGTAGAGTAAAAGAAACAAGGACAGAGACTCGCGATTCCTCCGTTAGCGGCTCGTTCGTAAACGCATCGGCGCCTTCAGTCAGTCGGTCACGAGCCACCGTCGCGAACGTACCGTGCTTAAGCTCGTTCGTCTGTCCTTCAACCACGTGATTCTCGCTTATTTACATTTTACATCACAATTTTAATTAAATAATAATAATAATGAAATATTTATCGATCAATTAATCAAATACGAATACATATTGTTTCAAATTTGTTTATCTGAATAATTTAATTCAATAGTGATGGTGGTTTAAAGAAAAATGGATCAAAGTGCTGCGTATAAAGTGAAATGTGTATCGTAGGTGATACGAACGAGGTAAATAGAGGACGATTAAAGCCAAATTATTCCCGTTACTTTAATGTTATTATAGTACGACTGATAATTGTCTGATTCAATCGAGTATTCCGTGGTCTAAATTGCAGCAGAGCTAAAAAAAACAGCAGAGAGAGAGAGAAAGAATAGGGAATTGCTGATAGTTTCGAGAGTGAAGCACCTGACTTGACCGGCTATCGGAAGTCGCGTATCTAAACATGTATACTTCTCGTGTTATAGCAAAGCTTATAAGGTTTCCCTCCCGACTTTGATCAATGACACTTGTTTTTCTGACCCTATAATATACAATGTATAACATGTGTATATATATATATACGATTGACTGTAGGTAGTTCCGAGAATTTATTATAGAAAAAATATATATATATATAGTTTAATACTATATCGTATTATACGATATTACGTGTGTATATATATATATGTATATATATTCTATAATAAATTCTCAAAGCTCCTTACAGTCAATCGTAGATTTCAATTTTGATGAACGCTCACACACTTTGGCATTCGATTAATCTTCGATGAGTATTAAAATGACAAAGAGAGGCTTCCGGCCTGACGTATATATCCGACGATTCTCACTAATGAATTTTAAATGAATTCTCGTCGTCGTGAGTTCATTCTCCTTCCGACTACATATATATATATATGATTATTATTCGTCGTTTGTTCCTTGGGCGGTGAAAAAATAAATAAAAAAAAAACCAATTGATTCGAGATAAACTTATTATAAATTCCTGTTAAAGATTTGAGCTCGGTTGCATAATGATATTATTAAAAAAAAATATTTTAATGAAAGTGCAAAGTGTGAAATTTGAAAAATCTGTTTAAAAAAAAAGTATTCATGATTTTTATTGAAATTTAATGTTTTTTTTTCTCCATCTTTATATTTCATTTCTATTAATAGCAAAGTTTCGTTTTTTTTTTATTGCGTTTTTATTTTAACGGCAGGCGAGAATGCGAAATAGTAATTGAGCTTCGGAGGTTAAATAAATTGAGCTGGTCTCGCATATATCTTCATTCTCGTTGCAATTAGACATTTTTGAGGCTCTTCTATTATTCTCCCCCCTTTTCATTGCTCGCATATATCGTACTGCGTGCGATGCTTGGTAAATATGACGAATAAATAGATTAAAAATAATAATAATAATAATAATAATAAAACGGAGAATAGAGCAGCTTATAAACGGAATCGTTTGCTCTCATGCCGAACAATAAAAGTTAAAATGCCTACGCGATCCGTTGAGGCTTTTTCTCGCATCTTCGTAGCTATAGTGATAAGACTCTCTTGTATTGCCAGGCTGTTAAACTCTTATCTCGATTTTCTATCCCTTTTCTCTCGTTCTCTCGGACCTACACAATCGTGAATTATACTGCGTTTGTAAATACAAAAAAAAAAGATATATGTAGACTCATGGACTCGTGGAATTCTCGAACCCGGTGGTCCCAATTGCCCTTCACAACGACTCCCTCTGTTCATTCTCTCTCGCTCGCTCTTTCGCCCTCACTATTTATCCACTCGTCGTGTTTTCACCGTGTTCTTCATTTAAATCAACGAAATACAAAGTTTACTCGCCCTCTCGCAAGTTATACGCTATATAAAAAACCATTTTTTCATCAAAAGAATTTAAATTTTTATTAGTAGAAAAATATTTGAAAAAATGATAAATGATCAAACAATTTTTATCTCACTCTGTGACTTCGAATATTCGTCACCAAGATATTTGCATTTATATAAAAGTGAATCTTTTGGCTACGCGATAAGGTCAGAGGCCCTCATATCGCGTGGGAGTTTAATATGAAAGAAAAAAATAATAATATATATTTTTTTTTCCAAGAATTTAATGATTCTTATCTGGTTCCTTCTTTGATATTTGCCTGAAAAATTATCATTGAAAAGAAGCAAAAAAAAAAAATTACAAAAAAATGAATCTTTCGTTTATGCTGAATTAGCAAGAAATTGGCCAGGCGTGACAAGACGGTCGGTCAATTATCGTTAAATACACGCGAATATCACGAGAAAAAAAAATGCAATTTGTCAATAAACAAGAGGAATGGGCTGAAAACAAACAAAAAAAAGATAAACGGATCAGGAATTTCGAAAAAAATTATTTCCCCGAACTTACACGAAGTAAATTCCTTCCGGTTTAACGTAATCTCACGAGTATAACAATTCATCACGATAAGAGAGGAGAATGATTCATAGGCAAATACAAACACACAGGACACACACACACACATATATATATATATAAGCTTGACATTCTACAAGGTCTTCTCGAGCCTCCATAAACTGTGACGAAGAGTCGACTGTGTACACATTCATACAAATTATGCATACTTAGTGAATTACTTGGCTCGAAAAATAAAGAAATATATATATATATATATATATATATATGTGTGTGTGTGTGTGTATATATGTGTGTGTAGAATCAAAACGGCATTCTCCACAGCGACGTGATACATATCGAGGAAAGCCAACTAGCTAGAAAGAGAAGATATGAAGCGAGAATTACCATAAATTGTTTTGAGCTCAGCGTCAGTTACGAGGAAAAATAGGCAAAACTTTCAAAAGTGGGTGGAAAAAATAATAATAATAATAATAATAATAAAAAAGAATCATTTGACGAAAAGAAAAAGTTTTGTGAACCGTGCGAGGAGTTTTGTCAATCATCAGTTTTTGGTGTCATGCGAATCGACAACAACGAAGCTGCCCAAAAGGCCTACCTGGTAAGAATAATTACTCGAAAAGTTGATTCATTACAGAGAGACACATGTATAATTATATTTTTATCTCTATATACATGTAAATATATATATATATATATATATATATATATATATATATATATTTGGTTATAATTAAGACAATGGTCACTTAAAGCCTCGATGTATATATATATTTTTTTTTTAATATAATTTTCTCATAATTATTAGCTGCACTCGTACAATTTCTCTCAAAATGTAAGGGATAATCGAACATAATTTTCATGCATCATTAATTGTGACGTGTATATGACGAAATTATAAAGTGACGTTTCGAATTTGAATTTTCGTCAAATGAAATTTTTTATTTATCTATTTATTTTTGTTACAAAAAAAAAAAAAAAAAATTGAAAACTCATGACTCTCTTTCTCTCTCACAATTTTTGATTCAATTTTTTTTGATATATTTTATGTTTAATAAGAATCCATAATATATTTTGCACTCAATTTTGATAACAGGTGGATGTTTGAGCCTCGATTTTTTTTAATCCGTTCCGTAAACGGTTCTTATTATTATTATTATTATTTACCGGGTATTATAAGAAATATTTACTCTTCGAATACGAACAAACGGCGTGTATATATGTCGACATTAATTCCTCCACATACACACTCCTCCTCCTCCTCCTCCTCCTCCTCGGAATTGTTTGCACGCGTGCACGCGTTCATTTTCTTGGTGGACGCTTGTTAAAGGTTCACGCACATCTGTTGGCAATTGGCCAGTGTATACAAACTCCGAAGTACGTGCGCGAGTCACAACGTCGAGTTGTACCTATATGCCCTTTTAACATTTCATACGGAACGTAACGAGTGAAGGAACTACTCGCATGCATGCTTGACACGCAAAGAAGTCTTTTGACTTTTTGTATGTACATTTTATATATATATACATATATATGCGATAAAATGTATATATATAGCTTTTGCCATGTATTGTGCATATACTGAGGTGAAGAAGGTTCCTGAAGTCCGTACAGAGGTCATGCTCAACATCATTACTCGTGGCACTTGAAAATTCAGTAAATACACTCGTGCATACAAATATAGCTATAGGATTACGTTCGTTATTGAAGGTTTTTAATTTTCTCGAGGATATTCTGCCAAACGACCTGTCCGCTATTTTTTCCTTCCTGGGCAAAATTTTTAAGTTCTGAAAAGCTTTTCCATGTACACAAAGTATCCGTTCTCTTGTGTTTTTTTTTCTCCTTCATATATTTTTTTTCGTTTCAAAGTTGCTCGCTCACGCCCATCAAAGCCCATCAGACAGCGCATATAAGCAATTATAGTAAGGAAGCAAGCAAAGGTCAAGTCTCTCCTCCGTTTGCGGGTTAATTACGTCGCCTTTTCCCAACGTGTGCGTTGCGTTTTATTCTCCATTATGAGGAACTAGAAAAAAAAAAAAAAAATCTACCATTGGGAACCTAGCAAACTCGCGTTGACGTATCATGAGAATCGTTGAATTTCTTAATTTTTATCAATCGTAACCCTTTTTTTCTTATAGACATGGGTCTTTCTGGTTCTGGTCGATTCAATTTATCGCTCCAATTATTGATTATTCTTCGATAATTAAATATTATACTAAACTTTATTTTATTTCTTTTAGCTTTTATTTTTTCAATAATAAATTAATGGCATTTATTCTTCTACAAAGTTCAAAGTATATTGACAATTTTTTTAACAATTTTTAAAACAATTTTGAATATAGTGGAAAAAAATAGTGAAACTCGAATGATCCGTAGAGTTGCCATCAGGTCCATCAGGTGTCATCCCTATCAGGTGGAATTTTTAACATAATATCGAAAGGGTTAACCTTTTCCTTATAGACATGGGTCTTTCTGGTTCTCGTCGATTCAATTTATCTCCCCAATTATTGATTATTCTTCAATAATTAAATATTATACTAAACTTTATTTTATTTCTTTTAACTTTTATTTTTTCAATAATAAATTAATGGCATTTATTCTTCTACAAAGTTCAAAGTATATTCAAATTTTTTTTAACAATTTTTTTAACAATTTTGAATACAGTGGAAAAAAATAGTCAAACTTGAAAGATCTCCATATTTGTGTATGGATCAGTTGTCCCGTTTTTCACAACTTATGTGAAATTGTTTTTCACATTGGATTTTCTCATATCGGAGAAAAACAATGCAAGTGGGCAACGAAGTTTGCTCGGTGGTGGAAACGATAACTTTTTAGCGCGCGTCGAGGTCGTAGCGAAACGGTGAAAGCTCTCTCTCTCTCTTTGCACCTATATCGTTTGAAAATTGTGCCAGGAGTCTTTCTTGCGGCGGTGAGAATCGTGAATAGAAGCCAGCAATCATTGGAAATATTCATTGGGGAGTATCGCTGCAGTCTTTGAATCTTCCGATTTCCGTTGTGCTCCTACACGCATATATATATATATATATATCTATAGCTATGTACACAAACGGGAAGGAATCTTTAGAAAGTTTCTGCTCGCTTCTTTCTCATCGTTTCTCCCCTCGTATAATTTTATATACCGCGTCAGAGAGAGGGGGGGGGGGGGGGGGGGGTATACGCGCAAGTGGAGGCGTCGTCACGCTCGATGCAATTTTTCTGAATAGTAGATCGTGAAAATAAGAAAGTACATTTAATTTCCAAGCTTGTGATTCTATATATAGATGAGTGATCGAAAAAAAGTATTGTGATCGATTTATCGATTGATATTTTCATTATCAAATAGTTTATCAATTTTGTGACGAATATATATATATATAAATTATACAATTATATAATTATACAATTATATATATAATTATACAATTATATTATACTATTATATTATATTACTATATATTATATTATACTATTATATTATATTATACTATTATATTATATATAATATATATAATTATACAATTATATTATACAATTATATAATTATACAATTATATATATATATATATATATATATATATATATATATATATATATATATATATAATTGTATAATTTTTTTTATTTCATCGGAATCGAAAACAAAAAATATGCTCGCACAAATCTATACTATTTCATGTGTTAACACGAGTACATGGAAATTATACAAATGATTATGCAATTTTTCTGAATAATAGATCGTGAAAATAAGAAAGTACATTTAATTTCCAAGCTTGTGATTCTATACATAGATGAGTGATCGAAAAAAGTATTGTGATCGATTTATCGATTGATATTTTCATTATCAAATAGCTTATCAATTTTGTGACGAATATATATATATAATTGTATAATTTTTTTTATTTCATCAGAATCGTAAACACAAAAATATGCTCGCACAAATCTATATTATTTCACGTGTTAACACGAGTACATGGAAATTATACAAATGATTATGCAATTTTTCTGAATAATAGATCGTGAAAATAAGAAAGTACATTTAATTTCCAAGCTTGTGATTCTATATATAGATGAGTGATCGAAAAAAGTATTGTGATCGATTTATCGATTGATATATTCATTATCAAATAGTTTATCAATTTTGTGACGAATCTATATACATATAATTGTATAATTTTTTTTATTTCATCGGAATCGAAGACACAAAAATATGCTCGCACAAATCTATACTATTTCACGTGTTAACACGAGTACATGGAAATTATACAAATTATTATGCAATTTTTCTGAATAATAGATCGTGAAAATAAGAAAGTACATTTAATTTCCAAGCTTGTGATTCTATACATAGATGAGTGATCGAAAAAAGTATTGTGATCGATTTATCGATTGATATTTTCATTATCAAATAGTTTATCAATTTTGTGACGAATCTATATACATATAATTGTATAATTTTTTTTATTTCATCAGAATCGTAAACACAAAAATATGCTCGCACAAATCTATATTATTTCACGTGTTAACACGAGTACATGGAAATTATACAAATGATTACGTAGAGGGAGGGGGAGAGAGAGAGAGAGAGAAGAGAGATGTAATATTCGTAATATTCGTTTATTTGCCGTACACGCTTATTAATATAAGCGTGTACGGGAATAAACGAGTAAATAGCTGCATGCAAGTTGTACAT